>BQNB010002133.1:0-65000 GCA_026074375.1 Tanacetum coccineum
AATTGCAGCCTCGTTGGGACATACGACCCGGGAATATCTCTTCCGGAATCTTTTTATTATTGATTTGATTTTTATATATTTTATTTCTAAGTAGGTCTTGACTTTTTCCCTTTGTCAAGGGTGAAGAGTTTGGATTTGCCTAGTATTTTATATATATACTATCAGACGAATCACAGACCATGCAGGATGTCACTTAGATCGAAAAAGTACATCTAGCAGTGTTCAATTTTTAGGTGACAAGTTGGTGTGTTGGTCGTCCAAGAAGCAGAACTGCATGTGTATTTCTATAGATAAATCTGAATATGTTGTTGTTTCGGGCTGTTGTGCTCAAGTTTTGTGGATGCGTACTCAATTGACTGACTATGGCTTTTTCTACGATAAAGTACCGATATACTGTGATTCAAAGAGTGCTATTGCAATCTCGTGCAATCCGGTACAACACACTCGAACAAAACACATTGATGTGAGGTATCATTTTATAAAGGATCATGTTGAAAAAAGAACAATAGAGTTATATTTCGTTGGTACTGAATTTCAACTTGCAGATTTATTCACGAAATCTTTGCCTAAAGCTCGATTTAAGTTTTTAGTCGAGAAGTTGGGTATGATGAGTCGTGAAACATAAATTCTTTACCACGAAATGTTTTTTGTTAATAAATTTTAGAAAATACAAAAAGATTTTCTTTTATCAAATTTTAGAAAAATACAAAAATATTTTCTTTTATATAAAATTTCAAAAAGACAAAAAGATTTTCTTTTATATAAAATTTTAGAAAAGACAAAAAGATTTTATTTTATACCAAATTTTATAGAAAACACAAAAAGATTTTTGGTTTTCATGATGGTGTTTCATACATATTCAGTATGAAACCCGGACTTCAAATGATGGCTTTCGTGTAACTCAGTACGAAACCCGAACTTAAACTGATGGCTTTTGTATAATTCAATATGAAACCTGAGCTTCATTTGATGGCTTGTGTACATGTCAGTACATAACCTGTGCTTTAAAGAAAAGAAAATGTTTGTTTCAGAGCATTTATCTTTGAAAAAAAAGAGAAGTCTTCTTTGACTTGAGTCATTGATACATATTTTTCAAAATCTTTATGTGGTACTTAAAAGATAAAATCAAGATGTTTTTAAAAGTCAATGATCTCAAGTTGATGAGTTACAATCGATTCGGATTTTAAAAATGTAGTACTTTAAAGATAAAATCAATTTTAAAAGGTCTTCAAATCGATGTAATTTTGTTTTCGAAGTGTATATGGGTTTAACGAAGATATGGTATTTTTCGAGGGGGAGTGTCCGTATATGTTGTTGAAAAGTTTTCAGAAAGAAAAGGAAATGGAAAATTGTTTTACATTTTCATCCTTCACATATCTGTATTTTTAGTTTTTAAACTTCATGTAAAAATGTTTCTCGGCTATGTTCCAAGGGGAGTGTCTTTATAATGATTGAAAACTTTTTAAAGATCAATTTTCTTCATCACTAAGATATTGTTGTGAGAATGATGAAAAACAGAAAGAGAGATTTGTGAGAGAAAAATAGAAAGAGAGAAATGAGAAATCGTATACTTGAAAAAATGAAAGTATATGTCATGTGCTTCAAAAGCAAGAACAGCACATGAAAAGAAAAAGAAAAAAGTATGCAAGAAAAGAAATGCCACCGCATACAAAAACAGACAGAGTGATTGTTCTACTTTTTCTTGATATCATCAAAATCTCATGATATGATTTCAAATTTTCATCATGGTTTTCAGAGACATTCTTTCTAAAGGAATTATCTTGGTGTATGTTGATTGAGTTGTATGGTGTGATTTAGTTACTCCCAAAATACTCCTATGATCTTCCAGAACCGGAATTGATCTACCCCAGAGTCTTCCTTCCAATTTAGGAATGTTAGGTCTCGTGTTGGAGTTTGAGGTGTAATTTAACAATGTTATCGAATGCCAAAAGGACTTAAGTGATAAAGCTTTGAATAAAACAAATGAAAGAAAATGATAAAGTTGTCAAAAGTGACAAGAATATGATGAAGAAGAATCAAATGATAAGCAAAATGAAAAGGTTGGAGTTGAAAAGTGAGAGGCTTATAAGAAAAGATGAAGGGTGTTTTTTCCTACACTAGGATAGAAACCGGGTCAACTCATAATCTATCGGATTTCATTCGTTGATTTCTGGTTATTTGAGTGACATCATAGACCAGTATGCAAATGCACAACCCCTCCTAGCCACTCAAATACTTCTCAAAAAGTATTTGTTTCATTATCACAGAGATTAAACGCATAATCTATCGACTTCTCATTCCGAGAATGTTGGTATTGAATAAAGGACATTCTGCTCCAGTCCTTGCTTACTAAAAAGTGACAAGAGTTCTAGAAGCCAATTGATATTTAATGAATATCTTTAGGACACAAAAGTACATTTGTATTAAAACATCAGATGATCAAAAGGTACAATGATATATGTCTTCTGTGACATTGCATGTATAGTGACATTGTCGGAACATTCATGAGTGATATTATAAATTTGTATCCATTGATTGAATGGAAATCCTAACCAGTGTTAACATTCATGCCAATCGACTGAACGTAGGTCCATTTGAAAAATGTTGTTTAATGATTCAAATACGTTGTATAACTATAAATCCTATGTGATTTAGTGGTTATGTGTTTTCCCAGGGTAACAACAACACTAAGTTCACGAAATCAATGCTTCTTTGAATTTTATGGTCATATTTCCGCATCTTTATCACTGAGATATTGATTTGGTCATATTCTTCAAAATAACATTTATCGGGAATTTTCAAAGCATGATCTTGTGATGTATGAACTTCATGGTTAATGTGGAAGATGGTTCTTACTCTGATAATTCTTCATTTCATCTTCTACAACATACAACAACAACATTTCTACCTTTCACAAGCATGACTACTTCAACGAATCTTATAATGGCAAAAGCTTCTTTCAGCCTTCACGAGAATGATATCAATCATATTTGTTGGTTTGAGGGAGCTTATGGGTTATTTTGGGGGAGTATGTTTGGTTATAAAGGAGAGAATGTTTGATTTTTAGAGAGAAAAGAAAAGATTTTGATTTCAATTTCATGGATTTCATAGGATATTCTTCACCCGAAGCTTATTTTAGAAGCTTATATGATCATGATGTTCATGATGGATCATAATCATCATGAGGGGGAGAAGATATAAGCTTGAAACGTTAGGACAATTCAAGTATAAGAAAGGGAGAAGAAGATATAAACAGAAAGAATATATGGGCAAATCAAGTACTAGCATAAGAAATTGAATCAAAAGGAATCGTGATGATGGTAAAAGTAGTTTGATTAAGAAGATAAGATTCGTATTCAAGATTGAGGTTACTTCATCAAGTGTTTTGAATAAGCTGTAGTGTTTCATTAACTTCAAAGATCGATCGAGATAGCCGGTTCGACATTTGCATGGAATACTTTACTCAAGATATTGACTTTGTCTTCAGACAATCAAAGTTTACTACTTCAATATCTCATGAGATGGATTTGTTGAATTGAGGGTGAGCTTAAAGAGTATGAAGATCATGTGAAAGTCAAGTGTTTTAAGTCTTTTAAAAGAAATGCTCAATCTTTATCAATCGTGTTTCAAGATTCTTTCAGTCCAGCAACATTAGGTGATTGAAATCTACATTCAAGATCAAGTTCAAATATAAAGATTTCATATAAGCTATTAAAGAATCAAGTTGCAAAAGAAGGTCAAAGTTAGCTTTTGAGAATGCTGATTTTGAGTTCGAGAGTAGAGTTGATACCTTCAGGGATAAAGAAATCTATCATTCATATAGGGAGAGAAAATTATATCAGGAGAGATTTGCTACAAGGTCGTCCTCAACTTTCATAAAGAATTCTCAGCGTTTTCGAGCTTCAAAGAAAAAGAAAATGACAGACTACTTCAGAATCAAGTGTTCAAGAATAAGAAAGAAGTCGTCATCAAAAAGATAATAAGATAGTTCTTCAAGTAGTATCATTAGGGGTGAGATGTTAGAAATAAAGAAATGTTCTACTTGTAAGCACTATTATAAAGTGCAGGGACTAAATATGTTAAGTAAGGAAAGTTTAGTCAACTAGCTAACCAAGGGCTATAAATAGTAATTTATGCCATGGTTAGATGTAACAACTTCATTTAATCAAAAGGCAAGTTAGGTAATTCTCTCTCTAAACACACACACTAATTACACCTTGATCTTCACACACTAATCATCAATCAAGATCTATTGATTAATAGTCATATTTTGAACCCTAAAAGTTTTAACATCTTGTTTTAATTTTTTGGGTCTAAAAGCTAGTTTTGTGTAGTAAGACCTCTTGATTGGTGAATATGAGGCTCTTGGTCTTACATTGTCCATTCTTAGGTAAATTGGTCTAACAGCACTACTAGTTTGTGCTGTTTTTGGGGCAAATGGTCTAGCAGTACTAACAGACCTAGCAGTACTAACAGGCCTAGCAGTATTAATAGTTTGTACTGCTCTTTTCTCATTTGGCCTAACAGGATTAACCAAACATGTTCTGGTTAGTACTCCTGATGGGACAAAAGTCCTTCTTGCTTGAGGGTAGTTCAATTTATTTGAAATTTTTTGATGATTAACCCTTTTAGCATTATCCCATACTGGTTTGACCACCCTTTGACCAGTATTGACCACATTTTTCAGCTTAGGTTCTGGGCTCTTTTTGTCATAAAAATCACAATCTTTGATCAAATGGTCAGTGCTCTTACAGACAAAGCAAACAGACTTAACTAAATACGACCAGTACTAACTATAGTACTGCTACTCTCTTAACTAAATATGACCAGTACTAACTATAGTACTGCTACTCTACTAGTACTAACTTTAGTACTGCCAGACTTAACTTAGTACTGCCAGTATTAACTTAGTACTGCCAGAACTAACTAATACTACCAGACTTAACTGTTATACTACCAGTATTAAGTCTTTTACAATCTATTTCCCAACAGGCTTTGTAGAGTTTGGAGTTCTCATATGCTTGAAGTCTCAATTCATCGAGGTCATACAATTGTAGAAATCGATTTTCTCCTACAACCTTAAGATCAGGATTGCAGCTTCGCAAGGCTCAGTAAGTACGATGTTCGATTTCAAACGGCAAATGGCATGTTTTTCCATAAAGAAGTCAGTATGGAGTGGTACTGATTGGAGTTTTGTAGGCTGTACGAAATTCCCACAGAGCGTCATCTAATTTTCTCGACCAAACAGACGGATTATCCTTAACTGTCTTTTTTAGGATTCTTTTTAAGACTATGTTGGTGTTTTCAACCTGACCACTGGTTTGTGGATGATAAGATGTGGCTATACGATGATGTACTCCATACTTTTTCAAGATTTTCTCCATTTAACAATTACAAAAGTGAGTTCCTCTGTCGCTAATTAAAGCTTTTAGAATTCCGAAACGAGAGAAAAGTTTTTTCAAGAAATTGACTACAACTCGTGCGTCGTTAGTGGGTAAAGCTTCGGCTTTTGCCCATTTTGACACGTAATCAATTGTGACAAGAATGCATTCGAACTTATGGGATTTCAGAAAAGGTCCCATGAAATCAATTCCCCATATGTCAAAAATTTTACTAACTTGGATGCTATTCAAAGGCATCTCATCTCTTCATGAAATGCTACCAGAACGTTGGCAGGCGTCACAGTTTTGTACCAGAGTTTGTGCTTCTTTGAATAAGGTTGGCCAATGGAATCTAGCATCAAAAACTTTCTTTGCGATAATCGATGGTCTATAATGTCCCCCAGTGGGTCCATGATGACATTCATCTAGAATTTTTTGAGTTTCCGAACCGTGAACACATCTTCTGATCGGGGCATGCTTTAAATAGATACGGTTCGTCCCACAAATAATGCTTAAGTTCTGAAAAGAACTTACAACACTGAGCGTAGGTTAATCATTTTCTTAGAATTCCTCCAACTAAGTAGTTGGCAAAGTCGGCAAACCACGGGCTCTCTTCCTCGTCGGTTTCGATACTCATGAGAAACTCATCAGGGAACTCGTCATTTATTTCCTCGTCCTTGAGTTCTTTGAGGTTGGGTTTCTCAAGTCGCGATAAGTGATCTGCTGCGACATTTTCTGTTCCCTTTTTATTTTTGATTTCGATATTGAATTCTTGAAGCAGTAAAATCCAGCGTATAAGACGTGGTTTGGCATCTTGTTTCAAAAACAGATATTTTATTGCAGCGTGATCCGTGAACATAACTATTTTTGAAAGAACAAGGTATGATTGAAACTTGTCAAATACAAAAAATACGGCGAGTAACTCTTTTTCGGTCACCGTATAGTTTTGTTGTGCGCTATTCAGAGTTTTGCTAGTGAAGTGGATGGGTCGAAAATGTTTTTCTTCGCGTTGTCCTAGCACTGCTCCTACGGCAAAATCGCTTGCATCGCACCTAAGTTCAAATGGTAGCGACCAATTAGGTGAAACCATAATAGGTGCGTTCATTAACTTTTCTTTGAGAGTTTCGAATGCCTTGTTGCACTCTTCATCGAAGTTAAAGACTGAGTCTTTTTCAACAAGTTTCGTCATGGGTCGGGAGATTTTGGAAAAATATTTTATGAATCGTCGGTAGAATCTGGCATGTCCTAAGAAACTTCTAACAGCTTTTACATTAGTGGCTGGTGGTAGCTTAGCTATCACGTCAATTTTTGCTTTATCAACCTCTAGTCCTTTATAGGAGACTTTGTGTCCAAGCACAATGCCCTCGGTCACCATGAAGTGACACTTTTCCCATTTTAGAACTAAGTGTGCTTGCTTAAATCGAATTAGCATCTATTCTAGATTATTTAACCATGAATTGAATGAATCTCCAAACACTGAGAAATCGTCCATGAAGACTTCCATTGAGGTTTCGAGCATATCCTGAAAAATTGCAATCGTGCACCTTTGAAAAGTTGTTGGCGCGTTGCAAAGACCAAAAGGCATACGCTTGTAGGCGTAGGTTCCATAAGGGCAAGTGAAAGTGGTCTTCTCCTGATCAGCTGGTTCGATGGGAATTTGATAATATCCAGAAAATCCATCGAGAAAACAAAAGAACTTATTCCCGGCTAATCTTTCCAGCATTTGATCCTTGAAGGGTAAAGGAAAATGATCCTTTTAGGTGGCTTCGTTCAACTTACGATAGTCGATACAAACACACCATCCTGTTACTGTTCGTGTTGGAACAAGTTTGCTGTCTTTATTTGTCACAACGGTCATTCCTCCTTTTTTGGTACGCAATGCACTAGACTTACCCAAGGGATATCTTTGATATCATAGATGATACATGCATCTAGAAGTTTGATAATCTCTTTTTTAACGACTTCTTTCATTTTTGGGTTAAGTCGGCGTTGTCTTTGAATGACTAGTTTGACATCGTCCTTAAAATTGATTTTGTGTTTGCAAAAGGAAGGGCTAATCCCTAGAATATCATATGTTTTCCAAGAGAATGCTTCTTTATGGTTTTTAAGAACTGAAACAAGTTGTTCCTTTTCATTTTGTTCGAGTAAAGCTGATATGACTACTGGGAGAAGAGAATTTTCCTCCAGAAAGGCATATTCCAGATGTTTTGGAAGAGGTTTCAACTCAAGATCATTGGTGGATCTTGGATAGATGTCCTGATTCTTAGTTCATCTTTTGGTGGTAACTCCTTAAATCGTCTTTGACTTCATCCTCTTGAACATTCCCTGACATGAATTCATCGAATTCTTTATCGAGTGATGTTTCACTTATCTTTTCTGATGTATTTAGGAATGGTTTAAAATCATCGAGCAGAGCAACGAGTTCATCCTCAGTTATTTCATCGATATCATCTATGCGGAAGCATGTGTTGTCATTCACGTGAGAATGCTGCATAGCTTTATCGATGTGAAAGGTTGCTCTATCTTCTCCAATTCCTAAATTAAGTTCTTTGTTCTTAACTCTTATGATGGCATCGGCGGTATGCAAGAGCGGTCTTCCTAAAATTAGAGAGACTCTATCATCTTCCTCCATTTGTAGGATAACGAAATCTACAGGGAACATAAATTTTCCAACTTGAACTAGCATATTCTCATCAACTCCTATAGGGTACTAGTAAGTATGATTTACTAGGCTGATACTCATCCTTGTGGGTTTCAGAGTTGTTCTAGAAAGTGCAGCGTATAGTGAATACGACATCAGATTAATACTTGCGCCAAGATCGGCCAATGCAAGATATTCAACTGAGTTTTCAAGTTTGCAAGGGATTAGAAAACTTCTGAGGTCTCCAAGCTTCGGTGGGATCTTGTTTTGAAGAATTGCTGAGCATTCCTCAGTTAAGAAGGCAGCAGAGATTTGCTCCATCTTACTTTTGTTGCTTACAAGATCTTTTAAGAATTTGCCATAATTAGGCATGCATGCCAGGACGTCAACAAGGGGTACGTTGATCCTGACTTCTTTGATCATGTCTAAAAACTTGGCATATCGTGCCTTTGTTTTTTCTATGTTCAAGCGTTGTGGATATGGAGTTTTTGGTTTATAGGCTTTGAGTGGCGGTGTATCGGTTTGAGTTGGTTTCTTGGGTAGAGGTTCTGCCTCTTTTTGACTTATTCAGCCTCATCTTCACTATCGTCAAGGAAGACGGTAGTTTTGGTGTTTGGATTAGCTGGTAGGTTATAGGTCTTAGCACTGCGTGTGAACACATCATTCACGTGCTTATTTTGAGCAGGCGGTGGTCGATAAGGCTTTTTGTTAGCCTCAAAATATTGAGTCGAACATGAAGTTCGTTCATTATGTATGTTAGTCTCGGTCAATTAATTAGTTAACGTTGTAATAGGAAAGTATCGGGAATCGGGCTCGTATTAATCTATATAGTAATATATATTCCGGTTTAATCCCTAACAAAACCCAGCCCGAGTCCTAGTTAAATATACGGGATCCTACAATTGGTATCAGAGCAAAGGGTGGATTCGTGTTTGATTTGTGTGGTTAATAAGCTCAAAATTCGTGGCTTATTTTGGTTCTAAAAACCCCACGGCTCAAAATCATATGTTGAGCTCATTTGGTTGGTTAATCATGTTGTTTTTCATGCTATAAATGCTAAGGAAGGTATATTGTTGCTATGACATGTGATCTACAAGCTCCAAGTTCGATTACAAAGATTAAAGGTTTGAAATTCTTCTATGTTCTTCGTGGAGAGTTGCTTGGTTTTTGAAGATCCTCAATGATATACGAGTTTATGTGTGTTTAATCTTATTATACACACTTAATATAGTATGGTTGTAGCTTATATTCGTGGTTAGAAAGCTTATTTGGTTAATTATGCTCAATTCGTACTTGAAGTTCTTCATGGCGGTTTGACTTGGTCAAAGGCGAGTTGAGTTTAATAATAGAAAAAATTGAAGGCGAGTTGACAGTTTTACACGGCGGTTTGCCAAAGTTCTCAACGGTTTGATTATTTTAATAAGCAGCGAGTTGCTAGTTAAAACGGCGAGTTGCTAAATAAAGCTGCGAGTTACTTGCAAAAACAGGCGGCGAGTTAATACAAAACACGGCGAGTTGCCTGAAAGCACAAAACTTGACAGCGGTTTGGTTATAATATTAAGGCTGCGGTTTGGTCATTTTCAGTGGCGGTTTGACTATTATAATTGGCAGCGGATTGAGATACTACAGGCAGCGGTTTGCTATACATTGTTAAAGGCGGTTTGGAAAGAAAAAAAAATTAAGTAAAATAAAAATTGAGTAATATGTAATTTTTTATATAGCCTTTATAACTTATTTTTACATCAAATTCAAATTTTGGTAATAGGGTAATTTTTTTTTCGGTCGACACCTTTTTAGCGACACTTTTTTCGGGAAAAATTAAGTAAAATAAAAAAAATTTATATAGTCTTTTTAGCTTATTTTTACACCAAATTTAAATTTTGGTAATAAGGTAAAATTTAATTTTTTTTTCATAATCCAACTGCGCCGAATTCCAAACAAACCAAAACCAAAACCATCGAGAAGGACTTAAACTGCACAAATCATTCACAACAAACAAACCATTAACTACCAACGATCATTCATTCACGGTTATCTAGTGATCTTGTAAAATCCCGGTAATCATTTGTCGGTTTTGATCATAGACGAGTAAAATCCCGTGAACGTGAATTGCATACAACCATAATTTCAATCACATCACATCCACTTAAGATCCAACAACTTTCACACTTCATAATTCACGTTAAAATGGGAACAAAGGTTACTTCATCTTCGGGTTCAGTTTTAGAGGAACCAGAGATACAGAAACTGCAGATGCAAGCAAAGATTTTCAAAGAAAACTCCTTGAACAAATTAAATGCACTTAAATCAACCACTCAACTTCTCGAAAGACAGACTTTCTCTGGTTGTATATTGTATCAACAAGCTTTTGCACAACTCTTTGGTGATAGTGTCAGAACCTTCAAGTTTCAGTTATCTCAACACATGAATAACTTACAAATACAACATCATCTTCCACAAGACCAAGTGCATCTACCAGACACAAAGGCAAAGAGATCGCCAAACCAGTTACACCTCAATCTGAGTCAGTTTCTGAGGAAGACAGTGATCCTGAACAAGCTCAGAGGGATAAGGATATGCAAAAGAATTTGGCACTCCTTGCAAAGTATTTCAAGAAGCTCTACAAACCTACCAACAACAACCTTCGAACTTCTTCAAACTCCAGGAACAAGACTGAAGATACCACACCAAGGTATAACAACGACAATCAGTCAGGGCAGTTTGGGAATCAAAGGACAATGACAGTTGCTGGGGCTAGGGAAACAGTAGGCAGTCAGGTAGTGCAACAGAATGGGATACAGTGCTTTAACTGCAAGGGATTTGGGCACTATGCAAAGGAATGCAGGAAGCCAAAGCGGGTTAAAGACTACACGTATCACAAGGAAAAGATGATGATGTGCAAACAAGCTGAACAAGGTGTTCCACTACAAGCAGAGCAAGCTGATTGGCTAGAGGACACGGATGAAGAGATTGATGAACATGAATTGGAAGCACATTACAGTTTCATGGCAAAGATTCAGGAGGTCTTACCTGAAGAATCCAGTTCTACTGATCAGCCATTAGAACAGGTACAAAACCATGATGAAAATAATGTGTTTGCAAATGAAAGACGACATTCTGAGCAACCTGAATCCATTAATGACACATATGTTTTAGAGAAGGATGATAGCAATGTCACTCCTGATTCATCAAATATATGTAATAATGATAATCAGGTTGACCAAAATGCTGCAGAATGTGTTGATGAGTGTGCTGCGCTTGCTAATTTAATTGCAAATTTAACTCTTGATACTGAGGAAAACAAAATGACTTTAAAGCTATTAAAGAAAGCAAACGCATCATTGACTCAAGAATTAGAAAAGTGCAAAACTAACCTTGATGAGACTAGTAGGGCTCTGGGGGAGGCTACTAGTTGTCGGGATAATTGTCTGATTGCACTTCAAAACAAACAAAATGAGTTTGAGAAGTACAAAGCCTTTAATGGTCGGACGATTGATTATGACATTCTTCAAACAAAGTTAAATGAAACTCTAGGACTATTAGCTCAAAAAGATATTGAAATTAAAGAAGGTTTAAAAATAAAAGCCTATGAAATTTTAGTTCTCAATCAAAAACACGATGAGTTAGTCAAAAAAAGTCTTTTAACAAAGTCACAACTGGAAGGTCGTCTAAAAGAGAAAACTAAGGTCATTTTGGATTTAAAGGTTAAGGAAGAAAAAGATATTAACAAGATGATTGAAATGGACAAACAATTAACGTTTTTGAACGAAATTGTTTATACTCGTAATCAGTCAATTCAGACCATTCATATGTTAGCACCCAAATGCCCAACATATAATGGTAGACTAACCTTTGCCAATCCAAGGTACCTCAAGAAAGCTCAATCTGAAAAGCCCCGTTTGTATGAGATCCCATATGATACTTCTGATCCTGCAAACAGATTTGCCCCTGATAGGGAAGAGACCATGACTCTTGATAACGAGAGTAGATCAAAATTGAATAAAGATTATGTTAAACCATATGATTACACAAAACAAAATAGTCTTTATGAAATTTTCAAAGCACCCTCACTGGAGTATCTTTATCAGTTGGAACGCGGAAAGGAAGTAAGGAATACAATGTGGAGAAAACCGTTTGTTAGAACAAAACCAAACATTGCTAAAAACGTGGCCTTTCTACCCGTTTCGGAATCCATTAGTAAAAGTAGACAAGTTTTTAACGACATGACATTTAACATCAATCAATTTATAGAAATTGTTGATCAAACTTGGCGTAAACATACTAGTAGTTGTTTCCGCGTGCCAACTGCTCATGATATGGAACTTTTGATAAAAACCTTACTCATGCCTCTTTCAATAAAGTCACAAAATGACAGTTTTCGATTTGAACACGAACTTAAAACAGAAATGCATGAAGATTTTGAGTACGTTAAATCCCTTGAAAACGAGGTTGACGAACTTGAATCTGAAAAGGCTGATTTTTCAAATATGTATGATCTACTTATCGAAGAGTGTGTGTCTAAAGATGTTACATGTTTATATTTGCATTCTCTGTCTGATTTAAATGCTTATGCTGAATTACAATGCTTGTATCTTCATAAAGTCAAAGAATGTGAATGTCTTGCACAAAAGCTTTCGAAACAAACTGAATCTGTTAATAACGAAGTTCATAATAAGCTTTTAAAGAGTTTTGCTAAACTTGAAAAACACTCGATTTCTCTTGAACTTTCTTTACAACATTGTAAAGAACAGATGAAAAACAACCCAGTTTGCAAAGAAAATGCTTCAAATGTATTTCGAAAAGAACGTGAACAATATCATGAAATACAAGATTTGAAAGCTCAAATGCAAGACAAGAACATGGTGATAAATGAGTTAAAGAAACTCATTCTGGTAACAAAAGGAAAGTCTGTGGAAACTCAGTTTGATAAACCATCTGTTGTTCGACAACCAAATGCTCAACGGATTCCAAAACCATCAGTTTTAGGAAAACCGACTCCTTTTTCAAATTCTCCTGAAATGAGAAGTTTTCAAACGAAACAGTCGGTTAATAAAACTAATGTGTCGGATGGTTTGTTTAAACAAGTCACTCAACAGAATTTGCCTCAGATTAGAAAACAAGCAGTTCGAAACACCAATGTGATTGCACCTGGCCCCTCTAGGAATTGCCCAAAGCATGTGTCACATCAGTCACCAAGGGAAAAAGTAGGCTCAAATGACATGGTTCATAACTACTACCTAGAGAAAGCTAAGAAAAGTGCACAACTTCAGAAAGACAAAGAAGTGAATGGAAAACCTAGTATGATTGATCCTGCTAGATTACCCAACACTGCTAATGGTTGCAAACCAAAACCTAGGAATTGGCAAGCATCAATGAGTAGTCGGGTTTCAAACAAAGATGTTCACTTAGGAGAACATAGGAAACAAAAGCCTTTCTTGAAGTTCAATGAATTGCAATGTCCTACATGCAAAAAGTGCCTTTACAGTGCAAATCATGATGAATGCGTCTTAGAATACCTCTCAAAGTTAAATCCTCGTGCTTCTGCACAGATTAAGGACGCAAAATCCCATAACACAACAAAGAGATATGTGCCCGTTGAAAAGACAAGTGAATCTAAGAAACCAGAAAGACTGATCCCCAAAGGACATAGGTTTCAGATACCACAAACAGAAAACTCAAGAGTTACTATAAGAAGTTGTATGAGGATACAAATTCAGGATGGGAAATTGTGGAATAAGCTAAGGAATGTCCATACAGGTAGATACATGGACACAAAAGCCTCTTAGGACCAAAAACATATGGATGCCTAAGGTTAGTAAAGAATGATGTAACACTAAATAATGTCCATATAGACATTGTCTCAAGGATTACTAATGTTTTGAAGATCTCAAACATATTATAGGATCCAATTTGACCAATATTCCATCGTCCTCAAATTCTCTTGCAAATTTGTACAACTCATCCTATTCATTGTTGACTCTAATGCACAAGGCACAAGAACTGGGCAATCTAAAGAGCATTTGTGTAATTTTGTGGAGAATATTTCCTGGTACTATTCGTTTTGGAATGGATCAGTTTGTGTTTCCAATTCCTTGGTTATGGAGACAGATTCAAGGGAATGTCAACGATCAACGGGTTATTACGTCTAAGGCCTCAATCACACAATCTTTTCTCGTTGGTCAATTCTGTGATGCTGATTTTGGAGGTTAGCTTTCAGAAATCTACTTGGTTTTGTTGAGAGATTCTTCAAGGAAACGATTTACTAAACAGGTAGTCGTGATCTGATCTCTACACAAATCTCTTCAAGAAACAACTTCATCAACTCCAATCTGTTGTTTCTGGCTAAAGCTTCACCAACTCAAGCAAGGATATGGCATCCGAAGTCATTCTCATTCTGAACTTCGAATACATCACCTTACCCTCAAGAAGAAGTTTGTTGACAGCTTACCCAAGTTGAAATATGTCAGGATACAACTTGTTCGCCTTGGTGAAATAGTAAAGCCAAAAGAAGTTCATTCAAGAAAAAAGCAGTTCCTAGTTCAAAAGGAAGACTAAATTTGCTTCACATGGACTTTGTGGTCCAATGCGAGTTGCAAGCATAAATGGGAAAGAAGTATATTCTGGTTTGATTGTTGATGACATTCAAGATTACACTTGACTCTTTTTCTACGATCAAGGATCGAAACACCAAAGTTCTAAAAGACTTTCTCACGAGGATTCATTGCAAATCTCAAGCTCAAGTTATTACGGTTCGTACTGACAGAGGCACGAAATTCTAGAACAAGACCTCCATGCCTATTTCAATAGAAAAGTCAATAAACATCAAACCTCCACTCCCGAACAACAGAACAGAACGGCGTTGTCGAAAGACGAAACCTAATCTGTGTTGAAGGCTGCTCGAAGACAATGCATATCAGCTTTCTAAGCATCCATTATCATTTTGGGGCTGAAGCAGTTGCAACACCAGCATGCTATACTCAGAACATCAATCATCAATCCACTCATAGGAAAACGGCATATCACTCATCAATGACCAGAAACCCTTCAATAAAACATCTTCACATCTTTGGTGGGCACTTGCTACATAACAGAGATGGGGAAAATCTGGATAAGATGAACAGAAAAAGGGGATCCATGTGTCATGTGGGGATATTCTACTCATCGAAGGATAACGTGTTTAACAAACAAGAGAACACTCTTGATAGATGAGTCCCATTCATATCAAGTTTGATGAATCGAGAGATGATGTCTGATCACAACAGTTCAGACCTCGCACTACAACGACAAGAGATGTCTATTGAAAATGTCTCTTTAGGCCTCGTTCCTCAAGGACAAAAGGCGTCAGATTATGACAACTCTGACCCCGTGCCCCCAAGACAAAATTGTTGTTCTCACAGCCGAAAAACAGATTCGTCACATCAAGGTTAAGATTCTCTCAGTCCCAACTTGAAGAATATTTACAACCAACCACACGATCAAGCTAGGAAAACAACAATGATCAAGCACCGAATGCATCATTTCAAGAAGCTGAATTTGTCAATCCTTTTTGTACACGGGTACAAGAAATTGGTGAGTCTTCCTCACAAACATTGATAATACCGATGTGCATTCATGTTCACCACAAAGTCATGATTTCCCGTATGGACCAGAGATCATCCATTAGAACAAGATCGTGGAAATCCAACCATGAGCCAGTTTCAAACAAACACAGCTTGCCACAGATCCTGAAATGTGTATGTTCAGCACTCACGGAGAGTATTGTTTAACCGAAGAACATTAAGAGGCGAATGGCTGATTCCTGCATGGATCGAAGCCAATGCAGGTGAACTTCATCAGTTCGACATAACCTAAAAGTCCAAGGAACTAGTCGACAAAACCATTTGGCAATATGATACTAAAGCTACAAGTGTTATGGAAGAAACAAGAAGGAGGAAGATCCAGACAGTAATTCGCAACAAAGCATGAATTGTTGCTATAAGGTTATCTCAAGGAAGAGGGTATTGATTTTGAAGAATCATTTGCGCTCTAGTTGCTCTCTTGGAAGCAGTTTCGGATTCGTTGCCCACGCACACACAAGTCTTTCCCAATCTACAATGGACGTGGAAAACAGCATAATCTTAATGGGTCCACTGACGGATGGAGGTCTATGATTGCTCAGCCCGAAGGGTTCGTTGATTCCAGATCAACCAGAAAAAGTCCTACCTTCAAGGAAAGCTTTATGGATTAAAGCAAGCTCAAGAGGCCTTGTAGATGAACTATCAAAACTTCTGATGTCCAAAGGTTTTACTAAAGGTACAATTGACCCAACTCTATTCACGATAAGATACGGGGAGGATATTCTACATGTGCAAATTTAAGTGATAGACATAATTTATGGATAGACCAAATCCTAAATATTCAAAACGATTTGAAAAATTAATGCACAGTAGATTTGAAATGTCTTTAATGGGGGAGATGAAATTCTTTTTAGGACTTCAGATCTACCAGTCCCCAAAAGGTATTTTTATCAATCAGGCCAAGTACGCTTTAGAAATTCTGACAAAGCATAATATGGACCAATTGTCCACTCCATAGGTACAACCATTGGCTACAAACCCAAACTAGATGTAATTTGAGTGGAGAACCCTAGCCAATCGATTATCGTAGTAAAATCGGGTCACTCATGTACTTGACATCTATTAGACCAGACTTAGTGCAAGCAGTATGCTATTGTGCACGTTATCAAGCACGACCAACTCAAAAGCACCTCAAGGAGGTTAAAAGAATCTTTAAATACCTAAAGGTACCATTAAACATGGAACTCTGTATCCAAAGGCTTCATGCTTTGAACATAACAGCAGTTCAGAACGCAGATCCAAGCCGGATGCCTGATACACCGAAAAGCATTCTGGAGGGATACAGTTCCTTGGTGATAAACATGTAAGCTGGATGTCAAAGAAACAAAACTGACTGCAATGTCCTTCAGCAGAGGCAGAGTATTGGGTTATCTGCAAGTTGTGCCCAAGTAATGTGGAGCGGGCACAAACTTCAAGATATGGCTTCAACTACAAACAATCCGTTGTATTGCGACTCTCATTAGCCATAAAGCAATCTCTTGCAACCCCGTACAACACACACGGACAAAGCACATCCCATACTCTGTATCACTTCATAAAGGAACAGGTTGAAAATGGTAAATTGAATATATATTGTCAAACTGAATACAAACCAATTAGCTGACAAGTTACGAAAGCCCTTCCTTAGGATCGGATTAAGTATCTTGTCAGAAGATGGTATGAGATGTTTTGACACCAGCGAAACTGGAGGTTCTGACAATGAGTCTGCTTTATACCATCATCAACATCACAATGTACATATTTTTTGAGAAAAAGCAAAATACCAAAAATAAAAAACTTCAAAAGAAAATACACATCAGTAAAATCACAACATTTACGTGCTTAGAAATGTCGATTAACATTACGTGCTTAGAATGTCGATTAACCATTGACACGGTGTGTAAATGAAGTTTCGAGCGAGAGTTTGCCAAAATAGTTTCAAAACATGTACATTTCTAATTTTCTAGATGGCTATTTTGCAAATGTCAGTACCTAACCCGGACTTCAAATAAAGGAAGGTTTTTATAACTATCCTCAAAACGAGAAAATTAACGTTTCTCAGTCTTGAGCTGTTCTTACAAGACATTCAATTCGTAGCTCAAGAAAAGGATAGTGGTTACGATTCGTGCGCTTACCCTTACCGAGTTAGAAGAGAAGTCCTCTAACATCAGGTTTTTTTCAAAAGTTGACATAAATAATTCAAGAATTTTCTCGATGACAAGTCATAATCCTTCAAATTGTGTGATCCAATCACTCCAAACCCTAACTGTGTTTTCAAAAGACAACAATTTCATCATTGGTCCCTAATTTGAGGGAGTTTTTTCGAAAGAACAAAGTTTTAATGTTCTTGGATACATCAACAAACGACAATTCTTAATGTATTCAAAACATTAACAAAACTGTTTCCAAACCAATCATGCTGACCATAATTTTCTCCCCACAGTTTTTTTTTCAAGACATATTTTAATCACAAGGTATTTCAAAAACTAAGTGTTTATTATTTAAAATAAGGGGAGAAAATGTATTTAAAATATGATCTAAATGACTCAAAGTGCTGAACAGTAAGAAAAGGTTTTATGGTTCGATCTTATACCCAACAACATCTTAATTTCACGACGATTCTGAAGTCATAAGGTGGTTAGGTTAGGAATCAATCCTATGATCCAACCAGAACCGGAGGATCTACCCAAGGATAATCCAAAGTTAGAAATAGCAGTCCTTAGGTATGATTGGAGATGAATGAAAATGGGAATAATGCCGACTAAGATTGAGTTAACACTGGAACAATCACAACAAGGTGTTAGTAATGACGTCTTGGTAAGCATTGAAGGCGTTGAAGAATTAAAAAGAAATGTATGGATAAAGGGTCTAAAGAAAGAAGCCCTCCACACAACTTAAGGCAGAAACCGGGTCAATACATATGCTGTCAGAATCACAAGTTGATTGCTGATATTGAAAACGACATCATGGACCCAGTGATGCAATGCACAACCCTTCCCAGCCATTCGAGTTTCTCTCGACAGAAACTTGTCTCATTTGTCACGGAGATACACACGTTATCTATTGACATCTCATTCCGAGATCGTTGATATTGAATAGGTGGCAAACTGCTCCAGCCTCCGAGTACTAAAACCAAAATGCACTAATCGAGTCTAGAGCCAAGAGATCAATCAAAGTCTCGTTAGGACACATTCCATTTCAAACACTTGTTGAACATCATCAGGTTCACAAGCTGTTATCAAGAGTCCTACGCAATATCATTGTGATATTTGCCAGAACATTCAGAGTGAAACTCTTTAGGATTCACAATGACGAATGGAAATCCTTCCAGTGTCATCATCAAACAGCACTGCGGTAGGTGACTTGCGAGATTCTATATGAATCAAACTTGTGACAACTGGATATCGATTTGGTCCAGTAAATGAATTGACGGTTGATGAATTTTGATAAAAACAATGACTCTCTGATGTGGTTACAAAAACTCTTTATACGAGTGAACGCGTCGATTGTATTTATCAAATCAAATTCTCGATTTATTACTAACATAAACCTACAGGTCAAACGGTGGTAACGGCAACCTCAATCCCCTTCAAATGCTCAATCTACGAATCAAACAAATCTAGAAAGCTCAAGAATTATAGAACAAAGTACTCCCTAACTTCTGAATTGAAGCTTCAAGATAATGCAAAAGATGACAAGTTGGTCAAAGACATAAGATCGCAAGATTCAGCAAAGACAGAATAAAGACAATGACAAAGGCTCAAATCAGATCCGATCAAAGCATGAAGGAACAAGCCTACAACATACAACTGAAGACAAAGACCAAGAACACTCGATCTTAAACGCCAAACGCAATCTCACTGATCTCATTAAGAAGTGTCATCACTACACTCACTTCGGGGAGATTGTTAGCCTCAAATTTTAATTGAGTCAATAAAGGAATTCGTCCCGTGTTTCAAGACCTCACTTCTGGAGAATGTAAGCCTCAATTTATTGAGATCGAACAAGGAAGCTCGGCTCACTCTACGAATGAGCTTCGGTCTTTTAAATTAGTTATTGTTGTAACATGGATTAGATCAGGGAATCGGCTGATTTAATCTAATATTGTATATTTGTCGGGTTTAATTCCAAAAACAAAACCGATCCGGGTCCTAGTTATATAATCCCCGCGTCCACATAAAATGTGTAGGGGAAATATATATATTTAGATATTTTCTAAAATATCTAAATATATATATAGATATTTTCATATGAAAATATCTAGTTTTTCATTTCTAAAAATCTAATTTCTTTTTCTATCTCTTTTCTATCTCAACTCTCTCTCATCTCTCTCTCTCATTTCGTCTCTCTCTCTAGTTTTCTTGATTCGTGTTTCGTGTTATGAAGTGAAGCCTTAAAACGGTTCCTACAAAAACAGCAATATAAGAACAAGAGTTATTTTAACTTCCATTAAAATAACAACGTAGGTTAAAACCATCGAAAGGACAACATCTTTACAAACTTAAATTGAGAATCTAAAGACTCAACTCAAGGGGAAGATGCCAAGCGTCACTAGCAATGTTGAATCACCAAAGGTTTCTGTTTTTGAAAAGTATGCAATTGAGGTTGAATCAATTCCTCCAAGTCAGAGAAACAATAGAAGGGATATCATCACCATTATCTTCAACCTCCTTCGTGATAACCTTAGATACTCTTTATGAGATAGTCAAAGAGGCTAGAAGTAAACGACCTTCTGATCATAGTCTGGACTATGCATGCGTTTACACTAAATGGTCTGAGGAATTATTAGAAAATGTGAGTGCCTCATGTCCTAAAGAGCGTAACAAACAAGATAAAGTAATTGCTACTACACCTTTACCTAGGAAAAAGCATGTAACCTTTGCTGACCCATTGGAAACTTCAGGCAACAACACAACAAACCATGTTAAGCACCCAATAGCTCAAAAGACTAATGTTCCTATTATTCACTCTACAGGAGTAAGCAATGCCACTAAAGCTAGAAGGTCTCAGTCTAAGAGCAACAAAATGAATGATAAGACCTTGCCAGCTAACAGTGTGCCTGAGAAGAAAGTAGAAGACCACCATAGGAAAAATAAGTCTAAACTGAGCAAAAAGAATCGTGTTGATTCAAGTACTAGCGTTAGGCGTACTGTATTTAATACGAATTCTAATTCACTTTGCAAGACATGTAATGAATGCATTATTTCCTTTAATCATGATAATTGTGTTAAAAATTCCTTGAAGTCTTCCAAACCACCCCTAGTCAGAAAATTTAGAGAGTCAAACAGGTTAAACAAACATGGAAGCCCACAGGCAAAGTATTCACCACCATTGGATATCATTAGAAGCCTACTGGTAGAATATTCCCTTTAGGTGCACAATGCCCTTTAACTTGGAATACTAAACTTAAAGTAGTGCCTATAAAACAATGAAGTCTACTAGTAGACTAATCCTGTTAGGAGGACAGTGACCTTTAGTTAGGCCTACTACTCTTAATAGTGGTACCATGCCCGCTGACCCACAGGGAAATAACACTCCTGTGGAATATAATCTTGTTTGCTCTAACCAACAGGACCCCAACTGCAATTGGGGATCTAATTTTTCAAACTCTCATTATCGTCTTTGTTCAAATGCAGGTCGTACAGATTGTCCTTTGGTATTTGGACTCAGGCTACTCAAAACATATGTTTGGATATCACTTACAACAACTACTACATTGGGTAATCATGGAAACCGTTCATTGTCACCAATTACATAATCTACTGAATCTACAACAAATGAACCCACCAAATCATGGAAACCATTCATGTTACATTTGATGAGTTAACTAGGCAAACGACTCCTGTACACTCCAGTTCAGGACCCGCACCTAACCTTTTGATGTCTAGACCTATCAGTTTTGGGCTTGTACCTAATCCTACTCCTGCAGCACCTTATGTACCTCCCACCTATAAAGAATTGGAAATCTTATTCCAGCTAATGTTTGATGAATATTTTGAACCTCTAACTGTTGATTGTCTGGTACCTCTTGATCCTGCAGCTCAAGTTCCAGTCAATCCATCCGGTCCATCGGTATCCATCTTTGTTGATCAAGATGCACCATTTGGGAAATCATTCCTCATCATCTTTGAATCATCAATCTTCTTCGGTACATCATGGTATTGCAGCTGACCATTCTATTGAAGTAAATCCTTTTGCTCCAGCTAATCCCAAATCCTTTGTTAATGTATTTGCTCCAGACCCGAGCTCTAAAGCATCATCATCTGGGGAAATTTCGATAGCTGAATCCAACCAATCCACTCAACCTCATGAACATCTCCAAAAATGGACCGACTCCCATCCGATTTATAATATTATTGGGAACCTTTCTCGACCTGTATCCACCTAGAAATAGCTTATTACTGATGCCTTGTGGTGCTTCTATAATTGTGTATTATCGAAAGTCAAACCGAAAAACTTCAAAGCTGCTATCACTGAAGACTATTGGTTTGAGGCGATGCAAGAAGAAATCCATAAATTTGATCAACTGGATGTATGGGAATTCATACCACCTCCGAATTATGCCATGATTATTGTTCTCAAATGGATCTATAAGGTGAAACTTGACGAGTATGGTGATGTGTTAAAAAACAAGTCACGCTTAGTAGCAAAAGGATATCGTCAAGATGAAGGTCTTGATTTTGAGGAATCCTTCGCCCTGGTTGCCAGAGTTGAAGCTATCAGAATCTTCATTACCAATGCTGCCAATAAAAACATGATGGTCTATCAAATGGATGTGAAGACTACATTTTTAAATGGCGAGCTTAAAGAAGAAGTCTATGTTTGCCAACTAGAGGGCTTCATTGACCCAGATCATCCGAATCACGTCTATTATCTAAAGAAAGCACTTTACGGCTTGAAGCAGGCACCACAAGCATGGTATGACACTCTATCAAAGTTTCTTCTGGCTCAAGGATTCTCTCAATGTGTAGTTTGATCCAACCATATTCATTTCCGAAAATAGTCAAACACACTCTTCATGTACAAATATAAGTTGATGAATATTGCCTCGACTGATCCATATAGATTGAGACCATTTTTCTAATGAAATGATCACAAAATTTCAACAGTCCGATGAAGGGTCAAATGTCCGTTTTCTTAATGTTTATAAGTTTCTCAAAACCCTAGAGGCATTTTTATAAACCAATCTAAATATGCTAAAGAAATTTTAATGAAATTTGATTTTCATAAGAGTGACCCTGTAGACACTCCTATGGTGGAGCGACTAAAACTGGATGAGGACCTATCTGGGATCCCTGTTGACCAAACTCGATATCGCCAAATGATTGGATCCCTACAGTATCTCACAACCAGTAGACCAGTACCCTGGATATTTGCGTGTGCAAGTTGTGCTAGTATCAATCTAAGCACACTAAAAAAAAAGCACCTTGAGGCAGTTAAACGGTCCCCTTTTGGTATTCTCCAAGGAACCATCAACATGGTCTCCTGGTATCCCAAAGACACCGGCCGATGGCACTAAAAGCATACGCAGATGCAATATCAATGCAGGTTGTCAAGACAGCTCGAATAAGCACATCGGAATGCTCAGTATCCTTGGTGATAAGTTTAGTAAGTGGTAAATCAGAAACAAACTAGCACATCTATCTCTTCAATAAAGGCTAAATACATTGCTATGTCTGGATGTTGTGCCCAAAATTTATGGATGAGGTCTCAATTATCAGATTATGGCTTTGCATACTGATATGTGTAAAAACACGTATCCTTTCTATATCAAAAAATGACCCATAAAAGACAAAATTGTGCTTAAAATGCTTGTATATTGCTTGTTTTGTCTTTGAAGGTACGGAGCAAAAATCACAAGAATATGGTCAAAACTGGACAAACACGGACTCGGGAAAGGAAAGAGAATACAAGAGCCAGGAGAATGCTATCAAAGGAAAACAAAAGTCAACCCTTGGTCAACCAAAGTCAACCCACAAAAAGACAAAACCCAAAAATACCAAATTAGTCCCTCAAAGTTAACCAAATTCATAAAAAGTCCCTAAGCCCTAACGGTGTTATCTCTTAACACTATAAGAGATAACACTCGTTATCTTTCTTACATTTACCAAATCCAACCCAAAATAATAAACCTTACCCCGGCCCAAAACCTTTATAAGCCCAAAGTCAAACCCCGGGTAAAAAGAAAAGTCAAACACACTCTTACAAAAGTAAAAAACGCGGGAAAAACTGTTTTACTATTCATTTTCTTCTTTGATTTACCCTGAGTTAAAACCAAATGGGAAATTAAAATTGGCCACGTGGAGAGACAATTCAAGGGATTAAGTACAAGCTGGCAGAGTATTACATCACCAAATGCTCTCATTGGTTAAAACCTACAAGGAGAATGCCACGCGGAGGAAGAAAACACACCAAGGGCTAGATTTTTGTACTAAAGTACGTATAAAAGAAGCACAAGAGGGTCAAATCACGGATTGCCACGCTGGCAATCCGTGTGCTCAACCGACCTATATATTCCCTAGTTGGGCTAAATTAGGCTAAACTTACACAATGACCCTCTAACTTAATTTTTATAACTAATTTGGATACTAAGATTTAATTCCACTTTATACATATTAGCCAATACGATTATCTCAACAAATTCACCTATGCTGAACTTTAGCAACAGGGATATCCTTTGACAAGGCACCTGTAGCTATACCACGCTACTTTCTTTTAGGCTAGAATTCCAGACTCTATTGCGAGTCTTTAGCCAAATAGCCTCCTTTGCAAGCCTCCGTAAGTGTTCATCATACCCCGCTTCAGTTGGAGACTAAGCCCATCATGTGCTGCATCATAGCTTCTCGCTTCCTCCACATACTTGTTATCATCAACCCGTAGCTTGTGATGATCTACCCATGGCACTTGATCTATCTTCCTATGGTGTAGTCAAAATCCACAAAAACCTGTACGTTTGTCTATAATCCAAAATCAAACTTATCCAACATACCCACATCTGCCGATGCTATGTCAAGTCTCGTGCAGACCATCTGATACTCCTGGCTTCCAACCGCATATATACATGACCACTTACCATTCTTTTCACATCAAGGACTTGATAGACTTACCCTCAACAAACAGTATAGAGTGTCCTTCCAACAAAGTCTGTACCAACTTCCTGTGTAACTGGACTGTGTCACCCAGAGAGTATTCCACTCTGACCCTGACGATCTCCATACCATGTACATTCCATTTGCTCTATCCAGCAAACCCTTGGTAGGCCAGATCTCAGTCCTTGGCATTCCGCAAGAACAACCATATCATTATATAAGAAATAAATATATGAAATTACCTGGTGGTATACACCCAGTCATAGACATCGCTGTACATCATGCATTCTTAACCATTGTAAGCACATAAACATCTGACCGAGCTTCAAATCATTCTTTCAATCCAGCCTTTCACTTGGAAATTACCTCACAAGCAACTGTATTATTGAAAGTCAATGACTCATGTGCATAAATCTTCTCTACTGCAGCAACTACAAAAGCAACCTCATTACTGTCTTCTCTATAGCTGAATAGTTTATGTGTTGAGTGTTGCTCCCCCATATCACGTGATATATATGATTAGTATATCATATTATTGTGTTTTTACTTCATGTGAACCAGCTACATGATTGACATTTCCATGAGGTTCCACCTCAAATGTATGATCCTCCTGCGGTTCCACCACAAACTTAACTCCTTGTAACACCTGCACTAAACTCGTACCTACACCAGAACCAATGAAAGTTTTCTTGTATTCCCCACTTTCATTGAAACCCATATTCACGTAAAGCACTACCTTTGAAGTAACGTCATCTTACCTCCAAACTTTATTACCCACTATACCTTTATGGTATCCCAAGAATATGCACTTGACCTTAACTGGTTCAAGCATCCCTTGCTTAATACTAGCAAGCCAACCAAAAAAACCCTAACATATCTATAGGCGTCTTAAATCCAATCGCTGATGATGGTGACCTTGTTCACTAGATATGTAGACATGGTTGTATCCTCTGCCCAAAGAACCTTGGACAGACCAGACTGAATCAAAAAACAACGTACCTTAGCCAAGAGTGTTACATTCATCTCATAACCAACCCATTTCTGCTGTATTACTGCAACACTCAAATGTTTGGCGACCCCACTCTTCATACATTGTTGTGTAGACCTCTGATTACAAAAATCAAGAACATTAACCATTTTGATCTTCCACCCAGTCTGATATTCTCCTAACTGCTTCCTACCCTTCAATGTCTTCCTGGTCACTGCGTGACCGTCTATGGTATATACGTAATTAGCTCTTCTTGTTTTATAATCTTGATCTTTCCTGACTGCATCTTTACGGTAAAACCCTATTTTTCAAGAGTGCCCAGCTACAGTAAGTTTCGCTTTAATTCCGAAACATATCTGACGTTGTCCAACACGAAACTTGACCCATCCCTCATCTGTATTTGAACCTTACCTGTCCTCTGTATACGCATTCCCTGCCATCACCAAGCAGTATTTTACCACCCTCATACTCTTCAAAATCAACCAATTAATCTCTCATGTATGTTATATGGTATGAGCCCCCTGAATCCATGATCCAGTCCAATATTTCTTCAACACTCATAGCCATAACATCAACACTGTCATACCCATCAGCTCCATAACCAGATTCCTGATCTTCAATCCTGACAAAACCTTGAGATTTCTTGTGATTATACCTGGGACAATCCTTCTTTAATGCTCCTCAGACTGAATATATAACACCTGCAGTCTTTGCTTCTTTCCTATGGACGTTGACCAAACACTATCGATATCATGCCTTTATATCCTTTCCGACCAGTCTCCCCCTCCATAAACCCTTCAACACCATCACCCTTTTTGCTTCTGTCATCTTCTAAAGTTCTCTAAAATTAAGTGTCACGAGCACGTCTTCTAGCTTCAAAGTATCCCGACGATATAGCAAAGTCTCCACGAAATTATCGTAAGATGATGGTAAAGATGTGAGTAATAATAATAATGCCTTATCCTCATCCGATATAGCAGTATCTATAGCCGTTAAGTTACCTACCAGCTCTCGTTTTTTGCGGAAACTCATCAATATGTTCAGACTGACTCTTACCTGGATGCATTTGAAAAGTATATAACTTCTTCTTCAAGTACAAACGATTAGCTAAAGACTTTGTCATGTATAAAGTCTCTAACTTTTTCCAAATCCCCGCTGCAATCGTCTCCTTGGTGATCTCCCGTAGGACCTGATCAAATAATTCAAAAAAAAAAAAACCCCACAAGAATCAATGCGCTGTAAGCTTTTTTCTGAATGACATTATCGTATGCCGCTATTGTGGCTGCAGGTAATATCCAATGTGCGGCTAATCCTCGATGTTCATCAAAGCCTTCTCCTTACTGTCAATAGAGCGAAGTATTCTTCCATGAAAATTTCTAAGTCAAACTTGGTCCCCGTCATCTTTGTCCAAACCCTTTGTTTATTCTGATAACCTTGTGATAAAAACCTCACACCACCTAACTAAACAAAGTACCCGTGTGTAACACCCTTGTCAACTTTATATGCTAAACCCGTAACTAAGCAAACACGACTAAGAAATATTTAGACACTTCAAACACCTTGGTCAAATTAACCTTCAAAGCAAGTAACTTCTTGTTAAATCGTCTTTATCCTTTTTTATAAAAACTATAAGCCTTTGAAATCAAGAACTAAAAGAAACCTTTGAATAAAATAATCCTTTTTATCCCATTAGGACTTTTTCCTGCCAATGAATAACAAAAGGGAACCGTTTTACCCAAACAATACTTTGAACCTTTTTACTCGGTCTTCAAATCGAAAACCTAGGCAACCCGAAATACGTTAACCTGTTGATCGTTGTAAGAACGAAAATACAACAACCCTTAAGCTTCAAGACTTCCCTTTAGTCGAACCTTGTGCCTTACTTTCTTTTGTCGTTAACCATGAAACCCAACAGAATCGCTCTTCAAGAACTATCAAACATATAAGTTTTCTTTTGTGTTCACTGGAAACACAAGTTGATCCGAATTCGCTTCTTTTTCAACGAAAAAACCCATCAGAAAACCTTCATGTCGTGACACGGTGTGGTGCGTTAACAAAAGCTCCTGACACCTTTCGAAGCTCCATAATCCAAAACCTCAAAGACCCTTGTGTCGACTTACGTTTTTAATAATCCCTCCAAAACCCAAGCTTAACCTGTTGTTGTCGTTGATCCTGGTAGCCCAAACAGAAAACCAACCTTCTGCTCCTATATAGAAACGATCACCAATCGAACCTAGCCTTCCAAGAACGTCGAACCTGGCTTCGATACCACTTGTTGTAAAACCCTACAACCAACGCGAAGAAGCTAGTTGTGGATAACTCGATTTGATGATGACTCGAACACACACAACCTTGTTGTATCATGACAGAAAACAAAACACATAACACGAGATGTTCTCAACTATCGTTTATTAAGAACAAGGAAAAGAATGAACGATACAATGATCCCTCCCCCCTTACCTCTTTATTGTAGAGATGAGGGGGGGGAAGAAAACCAACTCTTAAAGGAGTTGTAACTGCCTGCTGCTACAAAGGAGAGAAAGAAAAATCACTATTGAATGACCTAGACTAAAGGACATCGTTTGAACATCCTCTGTATATATAGACGTATATAACGACCTATATATTCTCATAGTTTGGCTAAACTACTACACAATGACCTAGACTTAATAGTTATAAACTAATACTGGATACTAAAATATAACATATTTTTTCTCGAAAATGGTTAAAAAATTATAACTAAATGAATTTTGGGTTAATTGCCTAAAAATGTATAATACTTGTCACTTTTTGTCATTGTATGTAGACAACTATTTTTTTTGCCATTGTGTCGCTCAACTTTTGAATTCGTGCTATTGTGTGTATTCTGCGACTATTTCTGCATGTAAAATGACAATTTTACCCTTCAAAATTTGAAAAAAGTGAGGGTAAAATCGTTCACAAATACACACAATAGCACAAATTTAAATGTTGAACGATCACAATAACAAAAAATAGTTGTCCTACATTATAATGACACATAATGACAAGTATTTACCAGTTTTAGGCATTAACCCAAATTCATTTAGTTATAATTTTTTTAACATTTTTCGAGAAAAATTTTGTTATATGTAGTATCCTTATATAGTTTATAAATAGTAAGTCTGGGGGGTCATTGTGTTGTTAGCCAAACTAGAGAATATATAGGTCGGTTATATACTCTATATATACAGAGGATGTCAAACGATGTCTTTAGTCTAGGTCATTCAAGAGTCGATTTTTCTTTCTCTCCTTTGTAGCAGCAGACAGTTTCAAACTCATTAAGATGTATGGTTTTCTTCCCCCCCCTCATCTCTACATAAAGAAGTAGGGGGAGGGATCCCAATTTTTGGTATCGTTCATTCTTTTCCTTGTTCTTAATAAACAATAGTTGAGAGCATCTCGTGTGTATGTGTTTGTTTTCTGTCATGGTACAACAGGTTGTGTGTGTGTCGAGGTCATCATCAAATCGAGTTATCCGCTACTAGCTTCTTCGGTTTGTTGTAGGGTTTAAACACGTGCGTTCGGAGGCATGGTTGGGACGTTCTTGGAGGCTAGGTTCGATTGGTGATCGTTTCTTAGATAGGAGCAGAAGGTTGGTTTTCTGTTGGGCTACAGGCGATCAACGACAACAACAGGTTTTAGCTTGGGTTTTGGAGGGTTATTACAAAACGTAAGTCGACACAAGGTTTTCTTGAGGTTTTGGATTATGGAGCTTACGAAAGGTGTCAGGAGCTTTTGGTTACTCGCACCCACGGAGTCACGACATTGAAGGTTTTCTTGATGGGTTTCGTTTGAAAAGAAGGCGAATTCGGATCAACTTTGGTGTTTCCAGTGAACACAAAAGAAAAACTTATATGTTGATTGTTTCTTGAAAGAGCAAGATTTCTGTTTGGGTTTAAGGTTAACGACAAAGAAAGTTAAGCGCAAGGTTCGACTCTAAAAGGGAATTCTTGAACGCTTATAGGTTTGTTGTTTTTCGTATTACAAAGGATCAACAGGTTAACGTTTTTCGGGTTGCCTGGTTTTGATTTGAAGACCGAGGTAAAAAGGTCAAAGTATTATTTGGATAAAACGGTTTCCTTTTGTTATTCATTGGCAGGAAAAAGTCCTATGGGATAAAAGGATTATTTTATTCAAAGGTTACTTTTTAGTTCTTGATTTAAAAGGCTATGTGTTTTTTATAAAAAAGGATAAGACGATTTTTAATAAGGAAAGTTACTTGCTTTGAAGGTTAATTTGACAAAGTGTTTTGACGTGTCAAATTTTTCTTGTCGTGTTCTTAGTTACGGATTTAGGCATTATAAAAGTCGACAAGGGTGTTAACTACGGGTACTTTGGTTAGTTCGGTGTTGTGAGGTTCATATCCAAGGTTTTCAGAAGAAAACAAAGGGTTTGGACAAGATGACGGGGACAAGTTTAACATGAAAAATTTTCAATGGAAGAATGATTTCGCTCTTATACAGGTAAGGATGACAGGCTTTGTTGGAACATCGATGGATCTAGCCGCAAGCAATGAGTAGTTACCTGCAACCACAATAAGCGGCATCCGATAATGTCACTCAGGAAAAAAGCTCTACAGCGCATTGATCTTCAGTGTTTGGATGTGGGAATATGGGAGTATCACCAAGGAGACGATTGCAGCTGGGATTTAGGAAAAGTTAGAGATTTTATACATAAACAAAGTCTTTAGCTAATCGGTTTTGTACTTAAGAAAAAAGTTATAACTTTTCAAAATGCTATCCAGGTTAAGAGTCAATATGAAAATATTGATGAGTTTCGCAAGCTGGTAGGTTACTTAACTGTTAGATACTGCTATTAATCGGATAGGATAATAGGCATTATTATTATTACTCACATCTTTCCATCATCTTACGATCAATTCCGTTCAGACTTTGCTATATCTCGAGATACTTTGAAGCTAGAAGACGTGCTCGCGACACTTAATTTTAGGGAACTTCTAGAATGTGGACAGAAAGCAAAGGGTGATGGTGGTGAAGGGTTGTATGTGAGGGGGAGATCTGGTCGGAAGAGTTATAAAGCTTGGATATAGCTAGTGGGTGTGTCAAAGTCATAGGAAGAAGCAACAGACTCAAGGGTTTATTATGTCAGTACTGAGGAGCATTTAATGAGGGATTGTCCCAGGTATAATCAAAGAAATCTCAAGATTTTGTCAGGTTTGGAGATCTGAATCTGGTTATGGAGCTGATGGGTGATTTGACAGTGTTATGTTATGGCTTATGGTGTTGAAGAACTATTGGACTGAGATCATGGATTCAGGGGGCTCATACCATATAACATACATGAGAGATTACTTGGTTGATTTTGAGACGTATGACGGTGGTAATATACTGCTTGGTGATGGCAGGGAAATGCGTAACAGAGGACTGGTAAGGTTCAAATACGATGAGAGATGGGTCAGTTTCGTGTTGGACAACGTCAGGTATGTTCCAGGATTAAGACGAAACTTGATATCGCTGGGCACTCTTGAAAAAGAGGGTTTTACCGTGAAGATGCAGTCAGGCAAGATCAAGGTTATAAAGGGTTCGCTGGTGGTACTATCAGGAACTAGAAGAGCTAATTGCGTATATACCCTAGACGGTCAGGATGTGAAATCTGTGACCAGGAAAAGACATTATAAGGGTAGGAAGCAGTTAGGAAGAATATCTGGGTGGAAGTTCAAGCGGGTAATGTTTTTTTATTTTTGTAAAAAATCAGAGGTTTCACAAACAAAAGTACGAAGAGTGGGAGTCACCAAACATTTTGGGTGTTCTAGTGACGACAGGACTGAATGGGTTGGTTAAGGAGATAAATGTGACACTCTTGGCTAAGGTTCGTTTGTTTTCTGATTCCAGTTAGTTTGTCAGATTCTTTGGGGCAATGGGATACTACCATGTATACATATCTTAGTGAACAAGGTCACATCATTAGCTGGATTTCGATTAGACGATATTAGATATGTATAGAGTTTTTTAAGGTGCTTGCTAGTATTAAGCAAGGGATGCTTGAACCGGTTAAAGTCAAGTGCATATTCCTGGGATACCGTAAAATTATAGTGGGTAATAAAGCTTTGGAGGTTAGATGACGTTACTTCAAAGGTAGTGCTTTACAGGAATATGGGTTTCAATGAAAGTGGGGAATACAAGAAAACTTTCATTGGTTCTGGTGTAGGTACGGGTTCAGTGCAGGTGTTACAAGGAGTTGAGTTTAAGGTGGAACCGCGGGAGGATCATACATTTGAGGTGGAACCTCATGGGAATGTCGATCATGTAGCTGGTTCACAGGAAGTAAAAACTCAAGATTTGATATACTATCATTTATCCACGTGATTAGGGAGCAATACTAAACCATAAACTATTCAGCTATAGAGTTAGGCAGTACTGAAGCTTGCTTTTGCAGTTGCTGAAGCGGAGAAGATTTATGCACATGAGTCATTGACTTTCAATAATACAGTTGCTTGTGAGGTGATTTCCAAGTGGAAGGCTAGATTGAAAGATGATATGGATGCTCGGTCAGATGTGTATGTGCTTAGCAATGGTTGCAAGAAGTGCAGTGATGACAGCGATGTCTATTACTGGGTGTATACACCTGGTATTGTTCATATATTTATTTCTTTAATATAGATGATATAGGTATGTTCTTGCGGATTGCAGCTGAGTCTGGGTACAAGGGTTTGCTGGATAAAGCAAAGGGAAATGTACTTGGTATGGAGATCGTCAGGGATCAGAGTGGTAATACTCTGAGGGTGTCACAGTCCAGGTTTTACAACAGGAAGTTGGTACAGACTTTGTTGGAGGGACACTCTATACTGTTGTTGGAGGGTAGTCTATCAAGGGGTTATTGTGTGATGTGGAAAAGAATGGTAAGTGGTCATGTATATATGCGGTTGGAAGCCAGGAGTATCAGATGGTCTGCACGAGACTTGACATAGCATCGGCAGATGTGAGTATGTTAGATAAGTTTGATTGTGGATTATAAACAAACGTACAGGTTTTTGTGGATTTTGACTACACCATGGGAAGATCGATCAATGTCATGGGTAGATCAATCACAAGGTACGGGTTGATGATACAAGGATGTGCAGGAAGCTGAGAAGCTATGATGAGCAATGATGGTTTGTCTCCAACTGAAGCGGGGTATATGACACTTACGGAGGCTGCAAAGGAGACTATTTGGCTAAAGGGACTCGCAATAGAGTCAGGATTCAAGCTAAAGATAGTAGCGGGTATTGCTACAGATGCATTGTCAAAGGCTATTCGTGGTCTGAGGTTCCAGCATAGGTTGAATTTGTGAGTATCAGTATACGCTAATATGGTATTAAGGTGGGGAAATTTTAATAATTTAGTATCCATATAGTTTATATATATTAAGTTCTAGAGGGTCATTGTATAAGTTTGCCTAAGTTTTGCAACAATCTAGGGAATTTGTAGGGTCGGTTATTATACTCTATTTATACAGCAGGATGTCAAACGATGGTTCTGTAGTCTAGGGCATTTAATAGCTCCGAAGTTTCTTCTCTACTTTGTAAGTAGCAGACAGGTTCAACTCCATTTAGAGTTGGTTTTCTTCCCCCCTCATCTCTACAATAAAGAGGTGAGGGGGAGGGGTCTTTGTATAGTATCATTCTTTTCATTGTTCTTAATAAACGATAGTTGAGAGCATCTCATGTGTATGTGTTTGTTTTCTGTCATGGTACAACAGGTTGTGTGCCTGTCGAGGTCATCATCAAATCGAGTTATCCGCTACTAGCTTCTTCGGTTTGTTGTAGGTTTTACAAAAAAGTAAATTCTCATTTCAATCATATATTAGATCAAGATCTATAATTAATGTGAGGCTTGACGTGCAGACGGCATGACCAAGGCCTCACGCTTAGGCGGCCAAGGAGTAGCCTTTGCGTTTTTAAAGCGTGGCTTAAGGCGGCTCAAAATATGAACATATTTATATATTTATATCATATTTCATATATATTAAGTTTACATAAATCTATTTGTACATAGGATAGTTAAGAAAAAAATATCCTTCACATGTTAATATTCTTTCATTTGGGAAAAGAAATTTTTTTATCGGGAGTTGAATTTAAAAGGTACCTACGCTCACGCCTTATCGGCTGCTCTTATCTTACGACCACACCTAAAGTCGTACGCCCCCCTGGTCATTTCGTAATGTGGAGTCACGCCTCACGCCTTTAGCGACGCCTTGGCGCACAATGGCGCGCTTTTAGAACACTGATTAATATGCTATTTCATGAAACAAATATATGCCTTAAATCAATTTTATGATGCTTTAATCTCACCAAAAACGATTAAGGTGTATACCATAATTGTTATGCATGATGTTTTAAATCAAAAATATAGATTGCTCTAATCATGAACCCCATTATTTACTAATCTATACTGCTTTATAAAGCATTTAGCCTCAATTCTGACAAACTGAAAGTGATTAAACTTAATCTTATTTTAGGAAAACTTAATAGGCAGTAAACATTAATGTAGTCAAAAACTTAAAAAAAAGGAATGTTACTTATGATTGACACAAAATCTTTATAAAGAACAAAAGACACACATATCTCATTCTCATACAATTCATTTATCTCTCTCTAAAACACACACACAACACTACACTCCTCTCTCTCTCTCTAAATCCAAAAATCAGTTTCTCTCTAACCACCGCCGGCTGTCGCCCCACCACCGCCGGCTCCGCCGCCCGCCCACCGTAGCTAATTTTTTTGAGGTATTGTTTTATATTATAATAGATCTATATGATTTGGCAAGGTTTGAGGGTTTTTTGTTATATATCTTGATGGTTCTATGTTGATCAATGTTTTTATTAGATATATTTAATTTTATAAGTATGATCTATAGGTTTTGTAGGTGTTGCAAATCTCGCTGGAATATGTTGGTTTTATTCCGCAGGACTCGCCGGAAAAGTTTGTGTATTTATTTATGTTAATTTGCTTTTGTATTTTGGTGTGTAAATTCTTTATAAGCACTTATTTGTGAACTTGTAATATTGTTTTGATTTGTTTTTAATGACTCGCCGGAATAATTACTGCCGTCGGTGGACTCGCCAAAAAATCTGTTGCCCTTACTTTACTTGCCGGTTTTGGTTAGATCTATATTTATTTCAAGTATTTATTCATGTTTCGTTTTTATTTTATAAAAAATAACAAAATTCGTCAAAAGTATATATTTTTATTTTTTGGTAACTCTCCAATATTATATAAAGCTAAGATAAAATTTTCAGAATATTTGGAATTTCGTGGGTATTTCTTTTAGATATAAAATATGTTTTTATGTAAAAAATGTTATATAATTTATGTAAATTTTTTTTGTTACAACCACCTTCACCGTTTTCTCGCCTGAAAATGAAGCTTCCGTCGCTGCCGCGTTTTTTGCCAGAGAAATTTGTTATAAGGGAATATTGTATTAATTTTGTTATAAAGTTCTGTAGTGTTAAATTTGTTATAAAGTTTATTTCTGTAATTTTTGTATATATTTGTTTCTAAGTTTTAGTAATTGTAAATTTGTTATAAAGTTTATGTTGTAATTTTTGTTTCGAATTATGTCATGTAACTTATGAAATTTGAAATTTTTGAAAAATTTAAATTTCACCTGTAAACAAATATCTCACAAATATCATCATCATCTCTTTACACTATACTCGACAATCACATTGATAAGTAAGACATGTAAGGAAAGTATTATGGTTGTAATGAATATTATCACATTGATAAGAAGTGAAAGTAAGGAAAGTAAGAAAGGTATGTGACCTTATTGAATATTCTATTCATTTTGAAGGATGTATTCATTCAACGTTATTGACGAGAACTTTTTCTAATTTATTTATGGAATGTATTTGAATACCTTAAAACAGACACGATGGAAAAGTTGTAACTTATAATACACACATACACACATGATGAAAAAGTCAAAACTTACAGTAATGTGTTTTCTATTTTTGGAATGACTTAATTCACTAGAATATTTCTTACACTATTTTCTAAAGTAATGGCAGTTAATTACATAATGGCAGGAGATGTTAAAAATCTTTTAAATGTGAAGTTCAAACTTTTCCCCAATGCCTATATAAACAACCCTAATATGTTTTCTAACGTTCTTTGATACATGTTAAGAATTTTTGTTTGAGTCGACTTATCGTATGTTACAGCCGTTTGGCAATTACATTTTGATATTTTCACGTTACACGAAAAACTTACAACAATCTCGCATATCGTTAATTATAGGCCGCTATGAATTTTCGTCGCTGTGTGGTTGTACTCGTCAGTCTCACTAACAAATTCCGCTAATCTTCAAAACTGATGCATTGGAATTACCTTATAACAGATTTAAACATTAATCATACATACAAATGTTATTAATTTATAAAAAAGATTTTTTTTTTTTTTTTAAACTATACACATATTATATACACAGATAGTTGCAACACTATTGCAATAATCTATTACAGATGTCGTGGACATTTTTTAGACGCTTAATTTATTCATACAATCAGATGTTATTTCCATGAACAACATTTGCCTTAAATTAATTCATTGATGCTTTAATCTCAAAACAGTTGCTTAAATCTTTTTTTAACATAAATAGATTATGCCTATTTTTTTAAACTGATGCTATAATAGTTAAAACATGTTTACAAAAACTGCACACCAAATGTTTGATAAAATGTCTTAATGATATTTTTCTAACCGTGATTCTCTAATTTTACATTATGATGCCCTAATAGATATTTTGTGAATAGATGCCCTAATTAATGTAGGCAAGCGTATTTTAGATTTGTATGAAACCACTCGCTAATACAGTTGTGTCGACTTCATGTTTGTTGCTACTGTAATTATCACCACGTTAATATTAGTGCTCTTTGGCCGAGTGGTAAGGTTAAAATGTTAAGTTTTGCATGTTTTTGCATGTTTATAACAATCTATACGTTTTGTATGTTTTTGGTTGTTTACAACATTTCGTGTGGTCTAATTATGAAACTGTTCAGAGGGTAATACAATGCTAGGAGTTTTTTTTCGACGGGTAAATATAAAAAGTTTGTTTTTTTATTACTTTGCAGGGTTCTAGTTGATGAGGACTAGGCAATTAACTTTGGAAAAGGTTTTGGAAGGGTAATAGTAGAGTGGATTAGGTTCGGTGGTTGTTGTTGATGATGATATTTTAGGTGCAACTGTTAGTAATGAAATTAAATTTAATCGTAAGCTTGGTATGATCGACGATTCTATGTATGGTTTCATGATGTATCTAGATGGTCCTGATTTGTAAAAGATGCGAGCATCACACAATTTTTTTTTTTTTTTTTTATTTTTTTTATAAACTTTTGGGTTTTTTTTTTTGGGCCACGATTTGAAAAATTACATATCAAGGTAAATCTTAATTAATAGTTATATTCTTTGTAATCCGTGATAACTGGTAGAGATTATTTTACTTTATGTCTGAAATTCATTCATTTGACTTAAATTGCATCATACAGATGACACTTAGTTCATCAATAGCATTGCAGTAAAGTTGTGTCATATTTTATTCATGTTTTCCTTTTATGTTGTAATATGCCGTATTTACGGATGTTTCTACACATGCATATAGTTTATGATTTTGTATGTAGGATCCCGATTTAACACTTCACTTTCACATATAAACATACACGAATCAAAACTAGAAAGAAGAAAGAGAGTGAGTTGTTTAGAGAGAGAAAGAGGAGAGAGAATGAGAGAGAAAATGAAAAGATATTTTGAAATGAAACAACTTATACAACTAGCTTTTTTCTATGTAAGAAAAGCTTTATACCCCGTTCGCGTTTAAATGGACCGCGCGGGATATACTCTAACTTAGACCCGGTGCTGGGTTTTGCTTGGATTAAACCCGGTAACATATTCAATTTTAGATTCACTATCGGGCCGATTCCGATATTATACTATTACAACATTAACTAATTAAAGACCGAAGCTCCATCGTAGAGTAACCGAACTTCCTTGTTCGACTCAATAAATTGAGGCTAACTATCTCCCGAAGTGAGGTCTTGAACACTTGGAACGAGTTCCTTATTGACTCTATGAAATTGCGGCTAACAATCTCCCCCGAAGTGAGTTCATTGATGACTCTCTTCATGGATCAGTGAGATTGCTTTTGTAGTTTAAGCTCGGAGTGTTTCTTGGTCTTTGTCTTCGTTATTTGTTGTAGCTGTTCTTCTGCTTTGCGATCTTGACTTTGAGCCTTTGTCATTGTCTATCGTTCTTTGCCATCTTACGATCTTGTGTCTTTGGACCAACATGCTCATACTTTTCATTATCTTGAAAGCTTTAAAATCAGTGTTAGCGGAAGTCTTTGTCTTTCATCTTGAGTTTCTAGATACGTATGTCTTCGTAGGATTGATGATTTGAATGGGATTGAGGGTGCCGTTACCACCGTTTGACCTGCAAGGATTACGTTAGTGATAAACTGATGAAAATTGAGTTGAAAATCAATCGACGTTGTCATCTCGTTTAAGAGTTTTTTGTAGACATCGAGAGTGTCCTTGTTTTTATTTAAAATTCATCAACGTCAATTCATTTACTGGACAATTCGATATCCATGCTGTCACAAGTTTGATTCATATAGAATTCACATGTCACTACCGCAGTGCTGTTTGATGATGAATGGAAGGTTTCCATTCGTCTTGTGAATACTAATGAGTATAACTCTGAGGTTCTGGCAAATATTCACATTGATATTGCGTTGGACTCTTGATTCAGCTTGTGACTGGATGATGTACAACAAGTGTTTGAATTGGAATGTGTCCTAACGTGATTTGATTGATCTCTTTGCTCTAGACTCGATTTGTGCATTTTTGGTTTTAGTACGGAGGCTGGAGCGGTTTGCACCTATTCAATATCAACAATCTCGGAGTGAGATGTCATAGATAACGTGTGTATCTCTTCTATGTGACAAATTGGAGACAAAGTTTCGTTGGAGAGAAACTCCGAATGGTTTGGGTAAGGGCTTGTGCATCGCATAACTGGTCCTATGATGTCGTTTTCAATGTCAGCAATCACTTGTGTGATTCTGACAGCATATGTATTGACCCTGGTTTCTGCCTTAAGTTGTGTGGAGGATTTCTTTCTTATAGACCCTTTATCCATACATTTCTTTTTTCATTTGTCTTCAAGCCTTCAATGCCATACCAAAGACGTCATTATAACCCTTGTTGTGTTTGTTCCTTGTGTCTAACCTCATCTTTTGCCGCATTATATTCCCATATACATTCATCTCCAATCATACCTAAGGACTGCTATTTCTAACTTTGAATTATCCTTGGGTAGATCCTCCGGTTCTGGTTGGATCATAGGATTTGTTTTCCTAACCTAACCTCCTTAATTTGTTCTTCAGAATCTGTCGTGAAATTAGATGTTGTTGGGTTATAAGATCGAACATAAACCTTTTCTTCAGCACATTGAGTCGAATCGTTATATTTTAATTACTTTTTCCCTTATTTTAATAATAAAACCCATAGTTTTTGATATACCTTGTGATTAAAATATGTCTTGAAAAATCTGTAGGAGAAAATATGGTTAGCATGAATGGTTTGTAACATTTTGATAATGTTTTGAATACATAATAATGGTCGTTGATGATGTATTCAAGAACATTAAAACTTTGTTTTTCGAAAAACTCCCCCTCTAATAATCAGGACAATTGAGAAATGTTGTTTTTCTTTAAAACAGTGTGAGGGATGGATGTGTTGAACACACATTTTGAAAGATTATGAATTTTCGTTCATCGAGAAATTCTTGAAAAATTGTGTTCAACTTTTGAAAAACCAGAGTTAGAGGATTTCTCTTCTTAACGTAGGGGTATAAGCGCATTGAAACGTACACTATCCTTTTTCTTGAGCTAAAGAAATTGAATGTCTTTTAAGAACAGCTCAAGACCGAGAAACGTTAATTTTCGTTTGTGAGGATAAGTTATAAACCTTCCTTTATTTGAAGTCCGGGTTATGTACTGACATTTGCACATAAGCCATCTTGTAAAAATTAGAAATGACATGTTTTGAAACTATTTGCAACTTCGCTGAACTTCTTTTCACACCCTGTGTCAATGTTAAGTCGACATTCTAAGCACGTAAATGTATACGATTCCAAGAGACATGTCGAGAAGATTCTTTTTGGAAATTTTCTGATTTTCTGATTTTGTATTTTGCTTTTCTCAAAAATATGTACATGGTGATGTTTGATGATGATATCAAGCAGACTCATTTGTCAGAACCTCCAGTTCAGCTGGAGTCAAACATCTCATACCAATCCTTCTGACAAGATACTTAAACCGATCCTCAGGAAGGGCTTTCGTAAACATGTCAGCTAATTGGTATTCAGTTTTGACAAAGTATGATTCAATTATAATATTTTCAACCTGTTCCTTTATGAAATGATATCGAGTAGGTTGTGCTTTGTCCGTGAGTGTTTGTACGGGTTGCATGAGGATGCTCATGGCTGACTGAGAGTCGCAATACAACGGTATTTTGTTGTAGTTAAAGCCATAATCTTGAAGCTGTGTCCTCATCCACATTACTTGAGCACAACTTGCAGATAACGCCACGTACTCTTGCCTCTTGCCTAAAGGACAGTGCAGTGCCGATTTTCTGTTCTTTGACTATCCAGGCTTACAGTTTATCACCAAGGAACTGTATCCCTCCAGAAGTGCTTTTCCGAGTATCAAGGCATCCGGCATGATCAGCGTCTGAAAATGTTGTAGTTCAAAGCCATAATCCTGTGGATACCAGAGTCCACATGTTAATGGTTACCCTTTAGGTATCTAAAGATTCTTTTAACCTCCTTGAGGTGCTTTTGAGTTGGTCGTGCTTGATAACGTGCACAATGCTATACTGGCTTGCACTATGTCTGGTCTACTAGATGTCAAGTACATGAGTGACCCGATTTTACTACGATAATCAGATTGGTCTACGGGTTCTCCACTCAAATCTACATCTAGTTTGGGTTTAGTAGCCAATGGTGTACCAATGGAGTGACAATTGTCCATATTATGCTTTTTCAGAATTTCTAAAGCGTACTTGGCTGATTGGAGAAAAATACCTTGGGGACTGGTGGATCTGAAGTCCTAAAAAGAACTTCATCTCCCCCATTAAGGACATTTCAAATCTACTGTGCATTAACTTTTCAAATCTTTTTGAATATTTAGGGTTTGTAGACCCAAAAATTATGTCATCAACGTAAATCTGCACAAGTAGAATATCATCCCCGTATTTTATCTTGAATAAAGTTGGGTCAATTGTACCTTTAGTAAAGCTTGGACATCAGAAAGTTTGATAGTTCATCATACCAGGCTCTTGGAGCTTGCTTTAATCCATACAAAGCTTTCCTCAGAAGGTAGACTTTTTCTGGATGATCTGGATCAACGAACCCTTCTGGCTGAGCAACATAAACCTCCTCCTTCAGTGGACCATTAAGAAATGCCGTTTTCACGTCCATCTGATAGATTGGAAAAGACTTGTGTGCTGCGTAGGCAACGAAAATCCGAACTGCTTCCAAGCGAGCAACTGGTGCAAATGATTCTTCAAAATCAACACCTAAATATTCAAGATTTGAAAAAGTTAATTGCTCAGTAGATTTGAAATGTCCTTAATGGGGGAGATGAAATTCTTTTTAGGACTTCAGATCCACCAGTCCCCAAAGGGTATTTTTATCAATCAGGCCAAGTACGCTTTAGAAATTCTGAAAAAGCATAATATGGACAATTGTCACTCCATTGGTACACCATTGGCTACTAAACCCAAACTAGATGTAGATTTGAGTGGAGAACCCGTAGACCAATCTGATTATCGTAGTAAAATCGGGTCACTCATGTACTTGACATCTAGTAGACCAGACTTAGTGCAAGCAGTATGCTATTGTGCACGTTATCAAGCACGACCAACTCAAAAGCACCTCAAGGAGGTTAAAAGAATCTTTAAATACCTAAAGGGTACCATTAACATGGGACTCTGGTATCCAAAGTTTTATGGCTTTGAAACAACAAGCATTTTCAGACGCGTGATCATGCGATGCCTTGTACTCGGAAAAAGCACTTCTGAGGGTGACAGTTCCTTGGTGATAAACTTGTATGCTGGATGTTCAAAGAAACAGAACTGCACTGCAATGGTCTTTTAGCGAAGGCTAGAGTTCGTGACGTTATCTGCAAAGTTGTGCTCAAGTAATGTGGATGAGGACCAAGCTTCAAAATTATGGCTTTAACTACAACAAACCGTTTGTATTGGCGACTCTCAGTCAGCCATGCATCTCATGCAACCCGTACAAAACTCGACGGGACAAAGCACATTCCATACTCGATATCATTTCTTTAAGGAACAGGTGAAAATGGTTTAATTGAATTATTATTTTTGTCCGAACTGAATACAAATTAGCTGGACAGTTTACGAAAGCCCTTCGTGAGGATCGGTTTAAGAATTTATTGTCAGAAGGATTGGTATGAGTGTTTGACTCCAGCTGAATGGGAGGTTTGAAAATGAGTCTGCTTGATATCATCATCAAACATCACCATGTACATATTTTTGAGAAAAGCAAAATACAAAATCAGAAAATCAGAAAATTTCCAAAAAGAATCTTCTCGACAATTCTCTTGGAATCGATAACATTTACGTGCTTAGAAATGTCGATTAACATTGACACGCGTGTGTAAATGAAGTTCGTGCGAGAGTTGCATATACTTTCAAAATCATGTCATTCTAACTTTTCTAGATGGCTTTGTGCCAAAATGTCAGTAATAACCCGGACTTCAAATTAAAGGAGGTTTATAATTTCCTCACAACGAGGAAAATTAACGTTTCTCGGTCTTGAGCATGTTCTTAAAAGACCATTCAATTTCTTTAGAGCAAGAAATAGGTTGTGTACGTTAGTTGCGCTTACCCTTACTGTTAGAAGAGAAATCCCTCATTACATCGGTTTTTCAAAAAGTTGGAACACAATTTTCAAGAATTTCTCCGATGACAATTCATAATCTTCAAAATTGTGTGTTCAACACTCTCCCTCAAAATGTTTTTAAAAGACAATCAATTTCTCAATTGGTCCTATTATTGGGTGGGGAGTTTTTTCGAAACAACACAGTTTTAATGTTCTTGGAATACATCATCAACGACCATTCATTATGTATTCAAAACATTATTCCAAAATTTTCAAAAACCACATCATGCTAACCATATTTTCTCCCACAGATTTTTCAAGACATATTTTAATCACAAGGTATTTCAAAAACTTATGGTTTATTATTAAAATAAGGGGGAGAAAATGTAATTAAAATATAAATCATTCGACTCAAATGTGCTGAAGAAAAGGTTTTTTGGTTCGATCTTATACCCTGCAACATCTTAATTTCCGACGATTCTGAAGACATAAGGTGGTAGTTAGGAATCAATCTTGATCAACCAGAACCGGAGATCTACCCAAGGATAAATCAAAGTTAGAAATTAGCAGTCCTTAGGTATGTTTGGGATGAATGTATATGGAATAATGCGAACAAAGATTGAGTTAAACTGGAACAAACACAGCAAAGGTGTTAGTAATGACGTCTTGGTATCATGAAGGCGTTGAAGAATGACAAGGAATTGTTTGGGATAAAGGGTCTAAAGAAAGAATTCCTCCACACAACTTTAAGGCAGAAAAACGGGTCATTACATATGCTGTCAGATCACAAGTGATTGCTGAAATTTGGAAAAGACATCAGGACCAGTGATGCAATGCACAACCCTTCTCAACCATTCGGGTTTCTCTCAACAGAAACTTGTCTCATTTGTCACGGAGATACACACGTTATCTATTGACATCTCACTCCGAGATTGTTGATATTGAATAGGTGGCAAACTGCTCCAGCCTCCGAGTACTAAAACCAAAATGCACTAATCGAGTCTAGAGCCAAGAGATCAATCAAAATCTCGTTAGGACACATTCCATTTCAAACACTTGTTGAACATCATCAAGTTCACAAGCTGTTATCAAGAGTCCTACGCAATATCATTGTGATATTTGCCAGAACATCCGAGTGATACTAATGTATTCACAATGAAGATGGAAATCCTGCTTGAGCCAGCATCAAACAAGCTCTTGGTAGGTGACTTGCGAGATTCTATATGAATCAAACTTGTGACAACTGGATATCGATTTGGTCTAGTAAATGAATTGACGGTTGATGAATTTTGATAAAAACATGACACTCTCGATGTGTTACAAAAACTCTTTAACGAGTGACACGTCGATTGATTTTCAAATCAATTTTCTCGTTTATCACTAACGTAAACCTGCAGGTCAAACGGTGGTAACGGCAACCTCAATCCCATTCAAATGCTCAATCTACAAAGACATACTATCTAGAAAGCTCAAGATTTAAAAGACAAAGACTTCCGCAAACTCTGATTTGAAGCTTTCAAGATAATGCAAAAGAATGAGCATGTTGGTCAAAGACGTAAGATCGCAAGATGGCAAAGACGATAAAGACAATGACAAAGGCTCAAAGTCAAGATCGCAAAGCATGAAGGAACAAGCCTACAACAAATAACGAAGACAAAGACCAAGAACACTCGAGCTTAAACGACAAAAGCAATCTCACTGATCTCATGAAGGAGTGTCATCAATGAACTCACTTCGGGGGAGATTGTTAGCCTCAATTTTATTGAGTCGAACAAGGAAGTTCGGTCACTCTACGATGGAGCTTCGGTCTTTAATTAGTTAATGTTGTAATAGGATAATATCGGGAATCGAGCTCGATAGTTAATCTAATATTGTATATGTTTCAGGTTTAATCCCAAGCAAAACCCGAGCCCGGGTCCTAGTTAAATATCCCGCGCGTCACTTTTAAGTGTCGGGGTATATAAGGAACTTTTCCTCTTGGAAAAGTTAGTTGAAGTTGTTGAAAATATCTAAAATATCTATTTCTCTTTTCTCTCTCATTTCTCTCTCCTCTTTCTCTCTCTAAACAACTCATCTCTCTTTCTTATTTCTAGTCCGATTTCGTTATCGATTGTATGAAGTGAAGTGTTATCGGGATCCTACAACATCCTTGTTGTATAGATAAAACTTTAGATACGGGAATTTTAAAAAGAATTGGAATGAGAAACTCTTCTGATATTTGCTCGGTAGATTCTCCATGTTGAGTTTATTGAGCAAGAATTTGTGTTGAACAGCCGTCTAAAAGTTTCAATACTCCAACACCTTCAGACTTGTAAATACTTCAACCAACTCGTCGAATTCCTATTCAGCGAGGTCCTGTGCAAAATATAGGAAAAACAAGTGAAATTCTATCTTCGTGTATTCTCTGTTAGACTCGCAATAAAAACCTAAAATTGTATAGGAAGTCGATACGCCATATTGATACCTGTGTCGAATACGTTGTATTCATTTAATGAATACGTCGTATAGACTGTGCTAAAAATAAAGACTGGATAACATCCAGATAGTCAATACGTCGTATCCATAGGGTTTGGATACGCCGTATAGACAGTCTGGGAAGACAGACTCAATAAAAAGATTGAAAATACATTTTGGGTTGTCTCCCGGTAAGCACTTTTGTCTATAGAAAAGTCTTCAAGTTAGACTTTTCTTTAGCATTTCTTCATTCAGCTCTAGGTTTTTGGTGCTTGTCACCTTCCATCCGTTGTCCTTTTTCTAAAAGATATCTTGGTAGATTCTGGACATGTTATCTTTGTTTCTTTCCCAAATATTAAATTCACATCTTCTTATAGCAATATATTTTTCGTTGGGTCCAAGCGAGTACTGAATAGCTTTAAACTTTTCTGCTTTGCACATTCTTTTGTTAGGTTGCTCATCAATAGATTTGGATGTATTGATATATTTGCGCTTTGTCTGACTTTGTTCATCTTCCTTTTTGGTGTCGCTCTTTCCACGTGTTATCAGATAAAATTTGAAGAACGAGTCAGTAGTAGTATTGTTACTACTCAAGATGTTGTCATCTATTCGTCTCTTATTCCAGCTCCCATTTATCCAAGCATAGAATAATACTTTTTTAGTTCTTCCATCCATTTTCATATGTTTATAAAATGATGAATTTACTCGCGATATGAATTCAAGTGGATCAATTCCCCAATTGTCACCTTTGTCCAACATTTCTTCTTCTCCATTGTATGAATTGGGATAGAATTTACAGAAAAATTTCTCAACAAGTTCTTCCAAAACGGTGATTTTTTCTTTTCCCTCGTTTATCCACCATTGTTTTGCGTCATCACCCAGCGAGAGAGGAAATATTTTCATTCGTAGTTGAAGAGAATCCACACCAAGAATGTAGATTAAATCAGTCATTTCAAGTACCTTAGCAATGTGGTCCATCACGTCTTCGTCAATCCATCCGTGGTATGCATTCTTTTGTAATTCCTCTAAAAATTCCTTGCTGAGTTCAATGTTTATATCGTTACTGGTGATAGAAAGATTTGATTCAGTTTGAGCTTTTTCTATGTTTTCATTTAGAATCAGTTCAGCCATGACTTCTTGTAGTTCCTTCTTCATCAACTAGCTCTGATAAGAATTATCTGTAACAAAGGTAAAAATATCAGCATAATTTGCTCTGAAGAAAGATAAAAAAATTTTAGCACGAAAATCAAGTATGAAAACTATGGGTTCTGTTTTTGTTTCAGATGATCGATACGCCGTATTAAATTGAAGTGAATACGCCGTATTAATCTCTTGAGTAAATACACTGTATTGGACAAAAGGTTGGATACGCCGTATCCAATGGAGGCGGATACGCCGTATCGAGTTATCGACCGGAATAGTGTATTAGGAAAACAATTAAATATGCAAACAATTAAACACACAAATATATAATCAAACAATTAAAGACAAATATACAAAATATACAGAATATACAAGAATATACACTAATCTAAATTACACTAATCCTAAGGGTTAGATCTAATGCTAAAAACCAGAATATAAAATAAAAATCAAGATTAATTTTCACTCCCCGACAGCGGCGCCAATAACTTGATGTGTCGTTGTGTGGTGTATATTTTTATGATTCAAGTTTTAAATTTTTATTTTGCTGACTCAACCAAAAACAACACTTTAACGGGCAGTGTACCCGGTCGGTGGTAGATTCGTGGCAAGTAGGGTGTCGAACACCGCGAGGTTAAATCTTTCAATTTATTAATACTTTGGTTTACTAGTCTAAGTTAATTCTAATCTAAGTCAAACCTATGCTAATCCTATGTTAGTTCAAATCCTAATTCTAACAGGTTAAAAAGGGGGGTTTTAGTCTGAGAGACTGGCACGGGTTTGGTGGTGACTACAATCAATTTAAGACACTTTAACCTAAGTAAGCAAATTAACAGAAGATAAAAGAGCGGTCAAGCCTTATAATAGAAAACTGTATTAGCCATCATTAATCCGATTAGAAATTGGTTTGTTTATTTAGTTCAATGATTACTTATCTCGAGGTGGTATATCATTCTTAGACTTAGGCGAGACTTCTTTATAAGACCTAGACACATTAATTCTGTCACAATTAAAGCATCTACATAAAGCATCCTTATTTGCTGATTATAATCTATCTTAGGGATTAAAACAATGGTGATCTTGTTAAACCCTAGCTCATAGAGACTTTACCCGCTTACTGCTTAATGGCGATTTATACACTAGTAGTCTACTAACTCAATCTTTACCAACTAATTAGAACGTACTCGTTGATCCCAAGGGTCACCTACTGGTCCATCTAAGCTTACAATTTAATGGCAAAAACAGGTTGTTAATTATGATCCTATTAGTCTAGATGTATTAATCACTATATGGAGAGCTATCCCAGCATCTAGATTACTTGGTCTGTATCACTAGATCCAGTTGAATGATAGGTCGCATATTAAAGTACATAAACAAGTATAAACTGATAAACATAAACAAGCATATAATGATAAATCAAGCAATCGAGATATAAACAAAACCAAACATTTAGATCTTCATAATAATGGCTAATACCCGAAGGTATTAGCCTTCAAACATCATAATTAATACAAGAGTAATGGCTTAGTGATGTGTTTCAAAAGCTTTAAATTTATAATGACTGAAAATACCAATTTTATTATAGGGAAACACACGGGTAAAAGTATAACCTACGTATGTAGTATAATCTTTTTAGGTAAGACCAGGTCGTCCATATGGATTTGAGTAGTGTTCAAATAATCAGAAAGAAAATAGACTTAAAAAGTTTTGAAATTAACTTTTGTTTTAGGGTTTAAGTCGTAGAATACCAACGTACTTTTCAAAATCGATTTGGTACGTGTACTTTGAAAAAGCTGTACAATACCAACGAACTTTCACAAAGTGTTCTCATTTGCACATTTTGATGTCGTGTCATACCTGATAGGCTGACATGTGGCACATCAATAACGTGACACGTCATCAAAATGTGCAAATGAGAACACTTTATGAAAGTTCGTTGGTATTGTATAGCTTTTTCAAAGTACACGTACCAAATTGATAAATTTTAAAAACTACTTTGGTATTCTACGGCTTAAACCCTTTGTTTTACCAGTGATAATAAAGATGACTACTCGGATAGTTGAAAATAATTCATAAGTGTTGGAAATGATTAAGACCTCAAAATGGAACCTTTAACTTATAACAAGGATTTCTCGTCAGAAAACATTTTCACAAATTGACTTGATTAACTCAAGACTTATATTTAGTTAACTAGACCAAATGTGTCACTCAAATATTCTAGTTGCTAATATATCAAAGCTTATTTTGTTATCAATTTACGAAAGTGGATTTCTCAACACAAATGTTAAAGACCATAGACAAATCTTTAAAACCACATAGATCATAACGGGTCTTTCGACCTATACCGACAAGATAAGATATAATAGGGTCGCAACATAAGCTTGAGATTAAAGAGATCATGATCATACCAAACACTTATTCATTATCATAACATCACTGAGTAGTCATGAGAGATTTTGCCTCTCATGGCTAAGGAGTTCATAACATAACTTGATTCGATAACAAACTTTATTCTTTACTAAACTAGTATGATGTTCTTCGTCGTTCTTGGTGATTTGATCTTTATTCTTCAAAGGATATGGTGTTTATGCTTGGAGAATGATTGTATGAGGGAATTGATACTTAGTTGTTTGTAAGTGTGAGATGGATATGAAATGTGTGAATTTTGGCTCTATTTATAGGCTGATTTCAGGGTGGAAGTGCGGCGCACAAAGTAAAATATGCAGCATACTTGGTGATTAAATGCAAAGGGAATTAAATGTTTATTGAAGAAGTGCGGCTCACAAAAGAATTTGTGTGGCGTACTTAGGGTATTAATGCAGTAGTATTTATGTATTCATATACAAATCTTCATGTATCGGAACTTAAGCCTTTATTTCTTTGAACACACACACACACACACACACACACACACACACACACACACACACACATATATATATATATATATATATATATATATATATATATAATAACTAAGGCTTGGCACAAAACTTCTTCTTTCACCATTGACTTTTTACTTAGGTATTTCAGCAACTTAGCACTAAAGGGAGTGCTTGCAAGAACAGAAACTTGCGGGATTCATAACATGTGATAGGCTTTGGTCTAGTCAATGATGATCAAGCACAAGTTCTAGAGCTTCTAAATTACCGGCTCACTCAAATATAATTATTAACCAATACCATTGCTCCAGAAAAGGCGACAAAACCACATATACACATCCATAACGATGGAATAGATACATGTGATTGATCATTCCTTAACTCGAACAAGCTAAAGCACCAATTATCTTGGGTGCCAAAAGTGGGTACTCGAATATTCTAAAGGCTTATATTTCTCACAATTTAGTGGACTGGGTTGTGCTAGCTATAGTGTCAATCCGGCTGGATTTGCCTTACTAAGAGCTTTTTTTTTAATTTTGAAAGCATATATGTATTAAGATTTTGAAAGTATCAGCTCGAAAATTTTGGCAGGGCAAACATGAAGGGATATGATTAATTTTTCCTATTTGGCTCCCCTCCACACTTAAGTTGAACATTGCCCTCAATGTGATAACTGATAATAAAGATAAAATAGGGAAAATTAAAGGAAAACATTACTTCCCGGGTCATAGAGATCTGTATAGCTGCGAGAGAGCTATCCTCGAGCATACTTCATAATTTTCTAAATCTTTAAGCTATATTACCTGCATAAAAGTAAACACGCCAAAACACACAAAAAGAAAATATTTTTGTTGTTTTTTTAGAAAAATAAATAAAGGATATGAATGGAAGAATGGAGGAGGGACTCCTCCACACTTAAGTGAAGCACGGGTTGCCTCCCGAGAAGCGCTTAATTTTTAAGAGAGTCGTTAGCTAGACTCGAACTTGGTGAGTCATTCTTTAGGAAAGAAGGGAGTGACAACTTCCCTTTGGTCATCATAATCTTCTTCTTCATGATATAGTTTGAGTCGATGGTCATTAACAATGAATGTTTTTTCATCATTTTAATATAATTCAACATATTCGAATGGATATTGATATTTCACTACATATGGTCCTAGCCAACGAGGTCTGAGTTTCGGCTGTTTGAATTTATACTTTTAGTAAAAGAGCAGAACCTTATTTTCGTGTTCGAATTCTTTTCTCATCATTAGTTTTCTTTCGTGCCAGACTTTGGTTCTTGCTTTGTATAGATGATATTTTTCATAGGGTTGGTGTCTAAGTTCATCGAGTTCTTGTAACTGAAACATTTGTTTCTCACCAGCAGCGATCAGATCAGGATTGCAATTCTTCAAGGCCCAGTATGCACGGTGTTCAATTTCAAATGGTAAATGGCAGTTTTTTTTCATATATTAGTTTGTAGGTTGTGGTACCGGTAGGTGTTTTGTAAGCAATACGAAAAGCCCACAGAGTGTCATCAAGTTTTCTTGACCAAATAGCAAAATTGTCTTTAACATTCTTTTCAAGAATTATTTTAAGGGATCTGTTCGTGTTTTCAACTTGACCACTAGTTTGAGGGTGATAAGATGTAGAGAAAATGTGGTTAACTCCATATCTTTTCATTGTCTTTTTCATTTTTTTGTTGCAGAAGTGAGTACCTCGGTCGCTGATTAGAGCTTTGGGCATTCCAAAATGGCAGAATAGTTTCTTTAAGAAAGTGATGAGTTTTGGCTCTTTGAATATTTGTACTTTGAGTGAAAGAGATAAACCTTATTTCGTGTTTGAATTCTTTCCTCATCCTTAATCTCTATCTGTGGCCAGACTTGGTTTTTGCTTTTGTACAGACGAGAGTATCATCATAGGCTTGGTGTCTAAGTTTGTCGAGTTCGTGTAACTGAAACATTCTTTTCTCATCAGCAGCGATGAGATCAGGATTGCAATTCTTTAAGGCCCAGTATGCACGGTGTTCAATTTCAATGGTAAAGTACATTTTTTCCATATATTTAGTTTGTAGGGTGTGGTACAGTAGTGTTTTAGTAAGCAATGGCGAAAAGCCTACAAGCGTCAGTCAAGATTTTCTTGACCAAATAGCAATACTTCTTAACAGTCTTTTTCCATAATTCTTATAAGCGCTATGTTCGAGTTTTCAACTATGACCACTAGTTTGAGGTGATAATGATGTAGAGAAAATGGTGGTTACCTCATATCTTTTTCATTGTTTTCGCTGATTAGAGCTTTGGGCATTCCAAAATGGCAGAATAGTTTCTTTAAGAAAGTGATAACCACTCGGGCATCATTGGTTGGTAGAGCTTGAGCTTTGGCCCATTTGGATACGTAATCAACAGCGACAAGAATGTATTCAAACTTATGTGATTTTGGAAACAGTCCCATAAAATTGATACCTCATACATCAAAAATTTCACATACTTGAATGTTGGTTAAGAGCATCTCATCACGTTTTGATATGTTTCCTGTCTTTTGGCATGCTTCGCAAAGGCGAACTAAAGTATGAGCTTCTTTTATGATTGTCGGCCAGTAAAATCCTAAATCTAGGACCTTTTTAGCGGTAACATTTGGTCCATAATGTCCACCGGTTGGTCCATGGTGACACTAATCTATGGTGACATTGATCTAAAATGGTTTGGGTTTTTGGTCCGGATACACAACGTCTGATCATACCACCAGAACATACTTTGAAAAGATAGGGTTCTTCCGAAAAGTAGTGTTTGAGATCAAATAAGAATTTGTTCTTTTGTTTGTACGTCATTCCTTTTGGTATAATATCAGCTACCAGGTAGTTTGAAAAGTCTGCGAACCATGGTTCATCTCTGGTGTTAATTTCCATAAGGGTTTCTCCAGGAAAGTTATCATCCACTTTACTATTATCACTTATTTCTTCGTTTCCAATTCGAGAAAAGTGTTCGGCGATGACATTTTCTATGCCTTTTCTATCCTTGATTTCTATGTCAAATTCTTGTAAGAGTAGTATCCAACGAATAAGACGGGGTTTTACGTCTTGTTTCTTAAACAGATGTTTAAGAGCTGAATGATCAGTGTGAACAATAGTTTTTGATAGAATAAGATAGGATCTAAATTTGTCGAATGCAAAAACTACAACCATAAGTTCTTTTTCAGTTACAATGTATTTTTGTTGAGCTGGATTAAGAGTTTTGCTTGCGAAATAGATCGGGTGGAAGTTTTTACCATCTTTTTGACCTAAGACAACTCCAACTACGAAATCACTTTCAGCACACATAAGTTCAAACGGAAGATTCCAGTTTGGGCTTACGATCATAGGAGCACATGTGAGTTTCTCTTTTAATAATTCGAATGCTCTTTGACGTTCATCATCGAATTCAAATAGAGTATCTTTTTCAAGCAGCTTAGTTAGAATTTTTTGAGAAATCTTTAATGAAACATCAGTAAAAGCTGGCATGTCCAAGAAAGCTTCCAACACCTTTGATGTTAGTAAGGGGTGGAAGTTTTAAGATTATGTTGATTTTTACTTTGTCGACTTCAAGTCCTGCACCAGATACCTTGTGTCCAAGCACAATTCCTTCTTTGACCATGAAGTGACATTTTTCACAATTAAGGACAACATGAGCATCTTTTCAACGCTAGAGTATTTTATCGAGGTTGTTTAGGCACTTGTCAAAAGAGTCTCCAAAGATGGAGAAATCGTCCATGAATACTTCGACGGATTCTTCGATCATGTCATGAAAAATTGCTAACATGCATCTTTGGAATGTAGTTGGGGCATTGCATAACCCAAAAGGCACTCACCTATAAGCGTATGTTCCGAAAGGACATGTGAATGTTGTTTTCTCTTGGTCCATAGGATCGATAGGAATTTGAAAGTATCCAGAAAAACCATCGAGGAAACAAAAATATTTATTTCCCGCGAGTCTTTCTAACATTTGATCCATCGAAATAGTAAATTGTTTACATTTTATCTTAACATATCCATATTTTTGCGTTTTTAGCTTCATGTTAAAAATGTTTCTCGACATATGTTAAGGGGGAGTGTCTTTACAATGATTGAAAACTTTTTAATATCAAAATTTTTATCTTTAGATGATGTTTGTGAGAATGATGAAAAACAAAAAGAGAGATTTGTGAGAGAAAAATAGAAAGAGAGAAATAAGAAATCGTATACTTAAAAAAATGAAAGTATATGTCATGTGCTTCAAAAGCAAAAACAGCACATGAAAAGAAAAAGAGAAAAGTATGCAAGAAAAGAACGAAAACAAACAGAGTGATTGTTCTACATTCTCTTGATCTTATCAAAATCTCATGATACGATCTTAGATTTTCATCATGGTTATCACGAAACATTATTTCTAAAGGAATTATCTCGGTGTATGTTGATTGAGTTGCACGGTGTGATTAGTTACTCTCAAAATACTCCTATGATCTTCCAGAACCGGAATTGATCTACCCCGAAGTCTTCCTTCCAATTTAGGAAAGTTAGGTCTAGGTGATGGAGTTTCAGGTGCAAATCAACATGTTTCGAATTCCAAAAGGACTTATGAGATAAAGCTTTAAATGAAAAAGAATGATCGAAAATGATAAAGTTGTCAAAAGTAATGAGAATATGATGAAGAAGAATCGAATGATAAGAAAAATGAAAAGGTTGGAGTTGAAAAGTGAGAGGATTATAAGAAAAGATGAAGGGTGTTTCTCCTACACTAGGATAGAAACTGGGTCAACTCATATGCTATCGGGTTTCATTCGTTGATTTCTATTATTGAAGTTGACATCATAGACCTAGTGATGCAAATGCACAACCCATCTTAGCCACTCAAGTACTTCTCAAAAAGTATTTGTTTCATTCTCATGGAGATTTAACGCATAATCTATCGACTTCTCATTCCGAGAATGTTAGTATTGAATAAAGGACATTCTGCTACAGTCCTTGCTTACTAAAAGCACACAAGAGTCTAGAGCCAATTTGATATTAAATGAAATATCTTTAGGACACAAAAGTACGTTTGTATTAAACATTAATGATACAAAAGGTACAATGATATATATCTTTATGACATTGCATGTCTATGTGACAATGTCGGAACATTCTGGAGTGATACTATCAAATAGTATTCACAATGATTGAATGGAAATCCTACCAGTGCTAACATCATGCCAACGCTGAACGTGGGTTACTATTTGAAAATGATTGCTTAATGATTCAAAAAAGTGTTAACTAGTAATCTATGTAATCTAGTGGTTATGTGTTTCTCAAGGTAACACAACACTAAGTTCACAAGATCAATGCTTCTTTGGATTTATGGTCATACTTCCGCATCATTATCACCAAGAAATTGATTTGATCATACTTTTCAAAATAACATTCATCAGGAATTTTTAAAGCATGATCTTGTGATGTATGAACTTCATGGTTAATGTGGAAGATGGTTCTTACTCTGATAATTTTTCATTCATCTTCTACAACATACAACAACAACATATCTACCTTTTACAAGCATGACATCTTCAACGAATCTTATAACAACAAAAGTTACCTTTCAACCTTCACAGGAATGATAGCGACCAAGTTTGTTGGTTTGAGGGAGCTTATGGGTTATTTTAGAGGAGTATGTTTGTTTATAAAGGAGAGAATGTTTGATTCTAAGAGAAGAAAGAAATGATTTCGATTTTAATTTCATAGACTTCAAAGGATATTCTTCACCCGGAGCTTATTTTGGAAGCTTATATGATCATGATGCTCACGATGAATCATAATTATCATGAAGTGGAAAAAATATAAGGTTAGTATTGGCCATATATAAGAGAGGTAAAGATATAAGTATATTTGGGGAGAAAACGTAAAGTCAATTCAAGTATATGAAAAAGGAGAAGATATAAGCAAGAATATATGGGACAAATTTAGATAATGGGAAAAACGAAATTAAAGTTTAAGAAAATCATTGTATAAGTAGTTTGATCGAGAAGATATGTTTTATCTTCATGATTGGTGAGGATTAAAAGAAATGAGAGAAAGCAAAAACAGAATGAGAAAATGTATATATTGTTGGTGAGGATTGAAAGAAAAGACAAAAAGCAAAAACAAAATGAGAGATATTTTGTTATTTTCTTTTCTTATTGATATGTTTCCATGTTACATCATCAAATGTTTAGAATAAGTTGTAGTGCTTCATCAAGCTTAAAGATCAATCAAGATAGCCAGTTCAACATTTGCATGAGATTACTTCAACAATATCATCATCATCTTCAACAACAAGTCATTCAAGAAAAAGTCTTCACAATCAAGATCATTACTTCAACATTTAAAGAAATGGATATGTGAGTGAGAGGGAGCTAAAAGAGTATGAAGATCTAATGATAAAGTCAAGTGTTTAAGTTGAAATCTACATTTAAGATCAAGAAATGGATATGCTCAATCAATATCATCATGTTTAAGATCTTTCGTCAGCAACATTATGTGGTTGAAATTTACATTCAAGATCAAGTACAAAGATAAAGATTTCATACAAGCATTTAAAGAATCAAGTTGCAAAAGAAGATCAAGTTAGCTTTTAAGAATGATGATTTTGAGTTCGAGAGTAGAGTTGATACCTTCAGAAATAACGAAACCTATCCTATCATATAGGGGGAGAAAATTATATCGGAAGAGATATGCTACAAGGTTGTCCTCATCTTTCATAAAGAATTCTCAGCATTTTCGAGCTTCAAGACCTTGACCTTGATGAAACATTAGAGTCAAGTTTAGACCCACACGGCTGGTTACATGTAACATAATCAACAGTCACACCTACACCCATATTTTTGACCTGGGACGAACCCTTTGGCATTTTCAAGATCGACTTTAGAGGTCGACCATCACTAAGCTTAACCCTAGCAGCATCACTTTTTCCCACAAACCTTGTTTTCTCCATACTCTCAATTAACCCCACAGCCAATAATAAAATACACAAATACCAAAAATTAACCAAAACAATGATCAGGCTGAACAATAAAAAAAAACCCTAAAACATAAGGTTCAGCGCAGTCAGCAAGCCCTGACCATTGTCCATCATTATGAATACACAATCAGTAGTAATGATCGGATAACACGCACAATACAAGAAAACACCAGCCAATATAAACGAAACCCTAAAGAGAAAATAAACCGCAAACCAAGCCCTAGATGAGGCAAGATCAAAAAATCAGTTGCAGAGATTAGATCAAAAGATGTAACAGCTGTAATGTGATTAAGATCAATACAACATAAGGAAAAGATTCATTGATCAGATGTAGATAAGATTAGGGTTTTGCCATTGCATAAAGGGTTATAAACTAGCAACCCAGAATTGTTAGTATAATGAAACCTAACAGATCAAATCCTAATAAATCTTGTAGGAAAGAAATAAATAGGATAATAAAATCAGGCTAGATTAGAAAGATCATAAAAAGGAAAAAAGGCTGCCAGCGAAACCCAAAAAGCGATTAAAGAAAAATCCTAAAAACAAGTCAAACCCTAACTATAAACTGGTAAATGATCCAAATAAAGAGAAGTTAAAAAAATAAAATCAAATATTTACATGCAATAACATAATAATTATAAGGATTAGTAACCAGATTTATAGCAGTGATCAAATCAATTAAGAGTTAGGGTTTTGAAAAAAAATCGCCATCCAAGAGAGAGAGAAACTAGTTTTTTTTAACAATTTAGCTAATTTTCAAGAGGCTAGTGATCGATTATGATTATACCTTTAATAATATATAATATATAAATATAAATATAAGATATACTTATAATATATAATATATAATAATAAGAGAGTAGGAATCAAAAAATCACAATTATAGTAATCCGGGAGTATGATTCCCAGGTCGTTATCCCCAACGAGGAATGCAATTGAAAGTTTAGAGTCGTTTTGTGAATCGATGTTTGAATGGGATAAGATTGATATTGGTTTTCTAAAACTACGAGAAAAATAAGGCAAAAACTTAAAAACACTTAAGGGAAGAAATTTTTTAACTAAAAACGCAAATCGGGAATCCTAACGGGACCTAAAAACCCTAAATTATTAAAATTAATCCTAAAATGATCTTTTTGGTTTTTATAAGACTTAATTGACTAAAAAGCTAAAACAAAGAAAACTAGACTAAAAACGAAGGTGTTTTAAGCTAAAAATCACTAAAAATATGAACGGGATTCAATCCCGTTATTAAAAAACAAGATTTTACAATTTTAACCCTACGAACGCAAATCTAATTTTCCTAGGTCCTAAATGTTAAAAGAAAATTTTCTAAAAAAGAATTATATTTTTTTGACTTTTTTATAATTTTTTATGAATTAAAAACGATTTTAACAAAATTAAATGTTTAAAAATACTAGACTATTTAATAAAAATCTGAAAAAATTAGCAAAAGTAGCTTGAACAATGAGGAATCTAGGAAAAATAAGCTCGGGAACTCAACTTATCAAATAAGCTGTCAAATAAGCCTAAAACGCCTAATAAGCTAAATAGTGCAAAATGTGTATAAAAGATTAATATTGCAAAGTAAGAATGAAAAAGTCCCCAGGGCACGTTGGTAAGGGTGTGTGTGTTGAGGCTTTAAAAAGGTTGAGGGTGTTGAGGTCGGGGGTTCGAGCCTTGCTCACCCCCGACTTCCATCTTCCTTTTTTTTATTTTTTGCAAAAAACTTTAAAAAGCAAATTTATTAAACAGCTTATAATAAGCTTCTTTTGTAAAAAAAAACTTTTTTTCAAAATAAAAAATAAGCTGAAAAACAGCTTATAGAACAAACAGAAATGTCTTAAAAGAATTTTGGGCTTTTTCACTAAATGACTTAAACTAGAAAAAACTAAATAAGCTTAAACTTAAACTATAAAAGCTACCTACACCCTACCACTAACCTATTAAGCAAAAACAAAAGCCATAAGCTGAAAAACTTCAAATAAGCACTTAAGCTAAAACTACAATCCAAACAGACCAAACAACATCTTTAAGCTTATTTTTAAGCCCACAAACAGATCCTTATGATAATCTAGCCTATATCACTTTGAACCTTGGCCAAAAAGCTATATGAAACAGCTTTTTCAAAACATTTTGAAATTCAATTACTCAATGAAAAAGTGGCTTGAAAACAGCTTATTGTACTCAGTATATGCTGAGTAAACTTTTGTTTTGAAATTCTAAATTTTGAGCTTAAAAACAGATAACAAGATGAACTTTTGAGAACAAATTAAACTAAAACCATTTGACAATGACCTACAAGCTACTTGCAAAAAAAATTTCAAAACCTAACTCTAAAAATTACCCTCTGATTTTTGAGATTGAAAAAAGTATTTTGTTCTGTTTTTCCTATCTGATGCAGTGAGCACACAAAGCTACCAAAGCTTTAAACCAACAAATGCAGGATTAAGACTTTGACTCTACTACTTTTAAAACACTAAAACTAAGTAAACTAGAGCAAAAACTACAACTAAACTAAACTTGAGCTTAATATGCAAATGAATCTGAGCTATTTTGCCAGATTCAAGATATTAACAGGCAAACTTAGGAAAACATGATTAAGCCTATCTAATCTCTTTAAATCCTATCTAAATATGATCTTCAAATTCAGTTTTAAGAGTCAAAGGTGTCACAAGCAGTACTAACTCTCAGTTAGTACTGCTGTGCCAAACACTCCCTTAAAAATACTCAAATCCATTTAAGCTTATGAGATTCAAAATTAAAGCTTAATTCCTTAAGACCAGATAGTGACAAGCTATAAATAGACCTACTGAACAGATTTAAGCAAACAGTTAAACTAGATAATAAGCTATTTAAACTATACTAGTTATTATTTTTTTTACTTATATTAAGACAGAAATATGCAAACTAGATTTTAAGCTATCTATTAAGCACAAATTGAATCTAACAACTACAACAAGCATGAGTGAACTATATTAACAGAAATAAGCTAGAAAATTAAAGACAGAAAGATTAAATGAAATTTAAAGGGAAGTGTACCTCACACCTCAGCTAAACAGAGGTGTTTGCTTCTTAAAAGAGCTTAAACAAACAGCATAAGCTTATAGCTTAAGCTTATTACCAATCCCTAATCTAATCCTAAAGCTTGACCCTCAAGCACTATTACCCACTTGGATTCTATAAGCAGCCATCCAATTCCATTTAGAATCCAAGTAACTGAGCTTATAGTAGCTTATGAATAGTTTGAGAGCTTATGGAACAGTTTCAGAGCTTATTTAACCATTAGTTTTGCATAAAAGTAAACATATGAAAGACAAATGATTAATAAGTAAACTTAAATTTTTTATTAATAGGTAAACTGAGTACAAAGGTGAAATAGAAATTACAATAACTTGGAAAAACAAAATAAGCTAATACGATTACATAAGCTGAAATAAAAACTAAACTATAAGCTACTAAAAACTAAAAGAAAAGATAATATGTGAGTGTGGCAGCCTTATATTTATAGTTGCTGAGTGAAGCTTCTAGGTTCCCAAGTTTGTTAGACGCTCCAAATGATCCTGGCCCTTCTTTGCTTCCAATCATTAGTTTTCCTCTTTTCACCGTTGGATCAATATGTGATCACACGGATTGCCAGCGTGGCAATCCGTGTGTCAGAGCTTTGTGCTTCTTTTTGCCTGTTTTTAGTGTAAAAATCCATTTATGAGTGTGTTAGTTTGGATCCAACGTGTCATTCCTTTGATCCCTCTTGACCAATCATAGCTGAGATGTGACGTTTGAGCTTGATAACTTGTTGCTTAGCACTCGAATCTTTCAGCCACGTCATTAATTAGAATTTACCCTTTGTTTTTGATGGGGTAATTGTTGAGGAAGATGATGAATAGTAAAAAATGGAATTTCCTGCGCCTGCTTCTTTTCTTCTTTTTTATATCATTGTTTGACCCAGGGTGTGACTTGGGCTTTTATAAAAAAGAAATGGGCCAGGTGAAAAGGTTTAAGGGTTTATGTTTTTTTTTTGGTTTTATAAGAGATTTAACGACCGTTAGTCCTTAAGTGTTAAAGGACTAACGGTGTTAGGGTTTTAAGGGTTTAGGGTGAATTTGGTTTAACATTAAGGCTCATTTGGGTATTTTGAGGGTTTTGGCATTTTGTGGGTTGACCGAGGGTTGACCAAAGTTGACTTTGTTGACCTTTTGCTAGAAACTTCCGGCTCTTGTGCACTCTATCCGTTCCCGTGTTCGTGTTTGTCCGGTTTTGATCGTTTTCTTGTGATTTTTGCACTATCCGTACCTACATATTCACAAACAACAAAATACACAAATACAAGCATATTTTTGCACATTTTGATCATTTAAGGGCCATTTTGGGATATAATAAGGATATGTGATTTCTCACATATCAATTTAATTATTTCTTTGAATACCTGATGCGAGGGTTGCAAACACCAGGTTTTACAACTCCATAGGCATTGTACCTAATCGTTGTAGTGTAGTATAGGCAAGACTCGTGGGTTGTTATCGTTCTCTAGGGAAATAGCTTGTGAAGGCTCGAATTAAATGTAATTAATGTCTAAGGGTTGAAAGAAGATTATTTTTGTATTTTTTTATGTTTAATGAAACCAAGTAAAATCTCGAGTTTGAAAGGGTTTTGATTGAGCTAATAACTACTCCTAATTGCAAGAAATAAAATAAACTAGAAAACAATTATACATTTAAGCGAATTTACCTCGGATGCACTACTCCTTGCTAGCTATCCAATTATTCTTATTGCTGTGTCACCCTTGCGATGCAATGTGTAAGTATTTCCTAATTCACAAGCGAATTACACGAACCCACTTTCTATCCAATATTTCGGTAAGGCAACACACAAGTAAGGTAATATGAAGCCTATTACAAGGCCCCTAAGAGTATATTACACATGTTTAAACACTTAAAAGGTGATCAGCCATATTACAGCAAGGTAGTATGAAGACTATTGCGATGGTATCCTTTCAACACAATCACGTTTCCCTAGACGTCTTCGCAAGCAATAAAGAAGCTAGTTTTCTAAATCCTAACACGCACACTCATCAACAAGAAGCAATAGGAGACAAGAATTATAAACTATATTCAATTAAACTCATTGAATCTGTCATGCCTTAATTGGTGAATATGAAGGATCCACAATCATCAATAAGAAAAAAAGATCTAATCGACTAATAACAAGTTTCATGCATTCCAAAATAAATACTAGATGAATTAGCCAAACATACTTAAACAAGAGAAATCATAATCAACAAAAGGAATTGAAGTCATGAATTAAGATATAAACGATAATCAAACCATTAGAAGATGTTTATGGATTGAATTAGACCTTTTAAGTTGTTGGAAAAACACCTACCTAAACCCTAGAATCAGACTTAGGGTTTGAGGCTTAGAAAAAACGAAGTTATGAGGTTATATTTATAAGGAAAAGTTGAGTCGGTACATCCAGATGGCTTTGGGATTTTCTAGCAATGCTGTCACCACGCTTTGAATCGTCAAAATCCGAGTTCGTATGAAGGAGTTATGATCAAAACAATATCTACTACTTTGCCCGCAAGTTGAATAGTCATCTTTATCTTGTGATGCCGTTATCTCGTTGAATCTTCTATGGGCTTCTTTAAGTCGCCTACTCAGACGCCGTCGCCAAAGATCCTGACGTCGTCGTGTGAGCCTTCAGACGCCGTCGCAAGGAATCGTGACGCCGTCTCCACGGTCTGTACGCCCTTTTGATATCAAACTTCGTGTAGAGTTGCATTCTTGTCCGTTTCTTCCCAAATTGAGTCCAAGTCACGTGTATTCCCTCCAAAAGCCATCCAAGTGCTAAAAACATGGAAACAAGCGATTAAGGACGTATTTTAGGCATATTTTCATGATTTAGGAGGTTAAATAACCCTAAAAAGTGTATAAATTGGCACCTCTTCAATTACCCCTACACTTGGGATTTGCTTGTCCTCAAGCAACTGGGATTTTCTACCTAGTTTATAGTAGTAGTGGAGGCATTTAACCTACTCAATAAAGATAATTTGTGACACAACCAATTAGACCTCGTAATTAAAAGCACATAAATTATACACTAGCATCTCACATAAGTGTTTAGATTATCTCTTTCTCTCAGGTGTATAATAAATTATAACAATATGGGAAACGGTAAAATAACGCTCATTACCTGTCATAGCATATAAATTACCATAAGCTTGATAAATGATCAAACCTCTACCGCATTGGTGTAAGCACCTAAGAATTACAATAAAAAGGTCTTTAAAGGCTTGTGATGTATAGGTGTAAGTTAAACGGAAACTAATGGGATATAATCAGGTAGATTTAGGGTGGTGGTGAGTTAATTAAATACAAGAATACACATAAAGGCGGTGCTAAGCCAAGACTCGACCACATCAGGACTAAGATATATAGACTCTACATCAAACTCTTTTTTTTCATTTCTGACACTTTCTTGACATAAACATAAGTAGAATGGCAGCCCGTATATAATATTTTTTTTTGTTTTTTTATTTTTTTATATATACACTTTTGCCCTGCCATGTGCTGAAACATAATAATACATGACTTTTGGGGTTTATAATTGCACCCCTACACTTGAGTTTTTGATACTCAATGACATTAACTAATCTAATGACCCGAATTGAAAGGATCAACAAACATGGAGTGTATTAAGCACGTATGGGGGTAATAAATTAACTTTCTTCCCCATTTCTCCATAAAATAAAAACTACCATGATTCCTAATTGTCCCAAAACTGTATACACTAATAAAAGACTCGACTTAGCAACCATGTACTCGAGAAAATAATTAGCTGGGTTTATAAATGTGATACCAATAATGTACTAAACACGAGTACATACAAGGAAGGCTAAGGCGATTTGGGTGTAACATTTGGTGTGGGTGTAAATAATGCTCTTCATTAATAATTCAGAATCCACAAGGATAGGCTCGGAAGGGGTGTACTAGGGGTATCTTGCACTAAAAATGAGTGCATAGCAAGGGTGTGGGGATAGTTATATGATCAGGGAGACCATAATAACAAATACTGGTTTAAAACAGGGTTTATCCTAGTACCTCTTATCATTTAGCAAATCCTAATCACACGAATGCGATCTCACTTACGGTCTCCGGATGAATCACAAAAACAAGTTCTAGAATTTAATTAATACACTACCGGTACACTCATATAATTTTAACCAATACCAACGCTCCAGAAATAGCGACAAAACCATATATGCACGATCAAATCCATGAACGCGACACATATGATTGCTTATTCCTTAACTCAAGCAAGCCAAAGGTAAAATTATCTTAAGCACCAAATATGGATGCTTGAATTCCTAAAGATCTAGGGGCGAACCTCACATTTTTTGGGTGGAATTTTTTAGAGTGGTAGGGTTTTTGTGCTAGTCATATAATTCCTATCCGTGAGAAATTAATACTTAGTTTTCGTCGGTATGTGCCATAAAAAATATTAAATTTGGGTTAAAATTACCTTTTACGCTACGTTTCAGTATATTACTCATCTTTTTAAGGAATAAGCAAAGGCAAATGAAGAAATAGTTTCTAAGGCTTTATTCCCCCTACACTTATTTTAAACATTGTCCCCAATGTTCTTAAAAGTACCCGAAAAATGAATAAAGGGAAAGAGAAAGGGCAAAAGAAACTAGTACTCCCCTGGTTTTTGCTCAATAATGGAGAAGAAACAAATGATCCCGGCTAAATCGTCATCCAAGAATCGTCCATATAAAACTCTTAAGAGCTTCCAGGGCTTCTCCTCGTCAAATATAACCTGCAAATCAAAGACAAGAAACAACTACACCAGACGTAAACTTCTACGGGAGAAGAATATATAACCCTCCTTAACTAAGTTAGACTCTACGAAAGCAATAAAGATAGGATGAATGTACCAATGTAATCGTGATTTTCTGCAAGGATTAGGAAAATTAAATTTTTTGGAAATTACACAAAATTAATTTTTCAAAATTTCAAGAAAATACGAATTTTACTGTAGTCGGGCTGGCAACGCTATCTGGAAAAATTCCAAACGCCGTCTCCAGGCTCTGTAAAAAAAATCTTCATTTCTTAGAAAAAATTATGCACAAATATCCTATTAATTATTTTCTGGAAAAATTTATTGCATAAATCAGAAAAAACGATTAGCACAATCATATGACTCAAAACAAACACACAAGACACGCCTAAAATGCAAGAAAATAAAAGATTGGGTTGCCTCCCAATAAGCGCTTGTTTTTATTCGAGTCACGAGCCCGACTCTACGCTTATTTGACGCGTAAAAGGTGGGTCTCCCCTACACTTAGCATTAAGTGCGAGTGATAGTAGCGATACACACCATTTCGATGGAAGTATGCCACGTGGGGTGAAGGTGGTGTATGAATGGTCAAGGATTCTACTATCTTCATCCTAAAACTACCCAAATCCTTTGGTTTGATGGGTAGATTTGAAGTTAGAGAAAAATTATGACAAAAAATTCAGGTTATGTCATTCTCATAAAGATTATGCTCTAACGATTCTTTATCCATTCCGGTTTCCATCATCTTTATCTCGACTTCATCTTCATCTTCGTATTCAAGCTTATTTTTCTCAAATGAATGAAGTATTGGCATTTTGAGGTTGGAATTTAGGTGTTGGTGAGGGGTTCTATAGATAGTGGGTTTAATATTAGAAATCATCGAGACCCTATGCACCATGATAGGCTTGAGTATTTCAGGGGTTACGGTAGGGGTGTGAGTAGGGAATTTAGTGATCTTTTCAATTTTTGTGGAATGAACTTGTTGTGGCTCTATTTTAACCTTCAAGGTTGCAATTAAACTATCCGCAAGACACATAAATGTATCTTTTTTTTCTCAAATCATCCTCCAATTGCCTAATTTATCCTCCTGATGATCCATTAAATT
>BQNB010002133.1:70000-77500 GCA_026074375.1 Tanacetum coccineum
CCATTTATGCATTGGAGAGACCGTTTCTTATTTTGTGCCGAAGCTATTTATAAATCACAAGCTGAAACAGGTGAAATAAAAGGGTATTACTTAAATGCTACCACGGGTACATGTAAAGAAATGATGAAAAGGGCTATATTTGCCAGAGAATTAGGAGTTCCTATCGTAATGCATGACTACCTAACAGGGGGATTCACTGCAAATACTAGCTTGGCTCATTATTGCTGAGATAATGGCCTACTTCTTTACACCCACCGCGCAATGCATGCAGTTATTAATAGACAGAAGAACCATGGTATACACTTCCGTGTACTAGCTAAAGCGTTACGTATGTCTGGTGGAGATCATATCCATTCTGGTACCGTAGTAGGTAAACTTGAAGGGGAAAGAGAGATCACTTTGGGATTTGTTGATTTACCACGTGATGATTTTATTAAAAAAGATAAAAGTCGCGGTATTTATTTCACCCAAGATTAGGTGTCTCTACTAGGTGTTTTGACGGTAGCTTTGGGCGGTATTCACGTTTGGCATATGCCTGCTCTGATCGAGTTCTTTAGGGATAATTTCGTACTACAGTTCGATGGCGAAAATTTAGGCCACCCTTGGGGAAATGCACCTGGTTTCGTAGCTAACCGAGTAGCTCTCGATCTTGCTACCGAGGGTAATGAAATTATCTACGAAGCTACCAAATGGATTCCTGAACTAGCTAATGCTTGTGAAGTATGGAAAGAGATCAAATTTAAATTCCAGGAAATGGATACTTTGGATGGGGATAAAGATAAGGATAAAAAGAGATAATGTTCGTTCTCTTAATTGAATTTCAATAAAACTTGGCCCAATCTTTTACTAAAAAGATTAAGCCGAATTCAACATGCATATATTTTAGATAGATCCTTATATATAAAATATCAAATAAAAACTCGAAGACTAAACAACTCAAATCTTTCTTTGTTTGTGTTGGATCCACAATTAATCCTATGGATCCTTAGGATTGGGATATTCTTTTAGATCCTGTAGTTTCCCTGGATCGAGACAGGTATCACAACTCTTTCTACCCATCCTGTATATTGTCCTTTTTGTTCCATATTGTAATAGTTGTAATAGAAACTGAACTTATTATTAGACGAGATTTTACGAATTTTTTTTCAATACTCACACTCCTTATTAGTTAATAATCCTAGTGATTGTATTTATATGTTTATTCTGATAGAAAATACGATATTCAAATATAAAATCAATTCTTTTTCGTCGAATGACTATTCATCTATTGTATTTTTATGCAAATATGGAGCAAGAAAACTCTATGAAAAGATGGTGGTTCAATTCGATGCTATTTAAGAAGGAGTTCGAACACAGATGCAGGCTAAGTAAATCAACGGGCAGTCTTGGTCCTATTGCAAGTGCCGTTGAAAGTAAAGATCCGAGTATAAATGATACGGATAAAAACATTCAGAGTTGCGGTGGTCATGACAATTACAATAATTTTGATCTTTTTTTTGGCGTCAAGGACATTCGGAATTTCATCTCTGATGATACTTTTTTAGTTAAAGATAGTAATGGGGACAGTTATTCTATCTATTTTGATATTGACAATCATATTTTTGAGATTGACAATGATCATCCTTTTTGTAGTGAACTAGAAAATTCTTTTTATAGAAATTCTAGTTATCTGAACAATGGATCTTAGAGTAAGAATCCCCACCAGGATCATTACATGGATGATACTTAGTATACTTGGAATAATCACATTAATAGTTGCATTGATAGTTATATTCAGTCTTAAATCTGTATTGATAGTTACATTGTAAATGGTAGTGACAATTCCAGTGCCAATTACATTTCTAGTTCCATTTGTAATGAAAGTGGAAATAGAAATCAAAACCGAGATGCCAGAAGGAGTTATCAAACTATACGAGAAAGTTCTACCGATCTGGATGTAAATAAAAAATACAGGCATTTATGGGTTCAATGCGAAAATTGTTATGGATTAAATTATAAGAAAATTTTTAAATCAAAAATGAATCTTTGTGAACAATGTGGATATCATTTGAAAATGAGTAGTTATGATAGAATCGAACTTTTGATTGATTCGGGCACTTGGGAGCCTAGGGATAAAGACATGGTCTCTCTGGATCCCATTTAATTTCATTCGGAGGAGGAGCCTTATAAAAATCGTATCGATTCTTATAAAAAAAGACAAGATTAACCGAGGCTCTTCAAACACGTATAGGGAAATTAAATGGTATTAACGTAGAGATTGAGGTTATGGATTTTTAGTTTATGGGGGGTAGTATGGGATCCCTAGTTGGGGAGAAAATTACCTGTTTGATTGAATACGCCACTAAAGAATTTCTACCTTATTATAGTGTGTGCTTCCGGAGGGGCACGCATGCAAGAAAAAAGTTTAAGCTTGATGCAAATGGCTAAAATATCTGCTGCTTTATATGATTATCAATCAAATAAAAAGTTATTCTATGTACCAATCCTTACATCTCCTACTACCGACGGGGTGACAACTAGTTTTGGTATGTTGGGGGATATCATTATTGCTGAACCCCATGCCTACATTGCCTTTGGGGGTAAAAGAGTAATTGAATAAATATTAAAAAATAGTACCCGAAGGTTCACAAGCGGCTGAGTATTTATTCTAGAAGGGCTTATTTGATCTAATCGTACCACGTAATCCTTTAAAAAGCGTTCTGAGTGAGTTATTTCAACTCCACACTTTCTTTCCTTTGAATCAAAATTAGGACATAAAGTTGAATTATATTGAGCAAACAAGTAATTAGCTTATCAGAATAATAGCATTTTTTATCTTTCTATACCTTACGATAATCCTATTTTGACTAAGAATCCCTGCTGGATGGGATTCTAACAAACCCTTTAATATAAATAGATCTAATCTAACTAATTCTAAAACTAAATAAATAGAATCTAATTCATTTTTAAGAAACTTTTTGCTAAATTGGAAGACAAGAGAAAAAAAAATGAATCAAATCATATCTCATCTATATCCTTTCAAATATTTCATGTAGACGGATGAAAAACTACATTATATACTCATTTAGAATTAGAATAGATTAGAGAGATAATAATAATCCCAATTTAGAATTATCAAATTATACTTATAATAAGATATAAGATAAGATATCTTTATATATAATAAGATTTATCTTTATATTCTATAAATATAAAATCTAAATAATAATAACAGGTACAAATAGTAAAGCGAGGTACCCATTCTATGACAACTCTTAACTTTCCCTCTGTTTTGGTCCCTTTAGTAGGCCTAGTATTTCCGGCAATCGCAATGGCTTCTTTATTTCTTCATGTTCAAAAAAACAAGATTGTTTAGAGCCGAGGGCACAAAATCTCATTTTTAAACTGACGCTTGTATCATAACACAGATATCCTTTTAGCAAAATATGGTATAAGCGTCTTCCGACGAAAATCTCCCAAAATGCTATATTCTAGCTATTTTCAAACAGACCCGAATTGGCGGACGGCTGAATTGTAAAGTTGGTCTATCTATATGCATGTGGCTATCTTTAGTGAGATCATACGAAGGGTATGTTATTAGTTTAGATCTAACCAATTTAATGAATTACTCCTAAAGGTTCACATCAAACTATTGCTAGTTGATGCGAGTTACTTCGGAAACAAAAGGACTAAAGTCAAATTCATTTGGGGTATTCTCTCAATTAAAAAAAAAAAAAAAGCAACTGGATCAAGTATGAGTTGTCGATCAGAACATATATGGATAGAACCTATAACAGGGGCTCGAAAAACAAGTAATTTCTGCTGGGCTGTTATCCTTTTTTTAGGTTCATTAGGATTCTTGTTGGTTGGAACCTCGAGTTATCTTGGTAGAAATCTGATATCTTTATTTCCGTCTCAGGAAATCGTTTTTTTTCCACAAGGAATTGTGATGTCTTTCTATGGGATCGCGGGTCTTTTTATTAGCTCTTATTTGTGGTGCACAATTTCGTGGAATGTAGGTAGTGGTTATGATCGATTTGATAGAAAAGACGGAATAGTGTGTATTTTTCGTTGGGGATTTCCTGGAAAAAATCGTCGGGTCTTCCTCCAATTTCTTATAAAAGATATTCAGTCCGTCAGAATAGAAGTTAAAGAGGGTATTTATGCGCGTCGTGTCCTTTATATGGATATCAAAGGCCAGGGAGCCATTCCATTGACGCGTACTGATGAGAATTTGACTCCACGGGAAATGGAACAAAAAGCTGCTGAATTGGCCTATTTCTTGCGTGTACCAATCGAAGTATTTTAAGAAATGAGCCTACAAATGCATGCTTTCTCAGCAGGAGGGCAAAAACGCAAGAATCCTCTTTTTCTATAACATAACTTAATTGAAATTTATTCAGAACATCCCTTCGAGTCAAAGCAGACATATATGGAAAAAAAAAAAGAGTGAATAGATTATAGATTCGATAACTTGTAATAGAACTGATGCGTGAGAGAAATATTAGATTACATAAAGTCGACGAATTCATTAACAATTCACAGATGAAAAAATGGCAAAAAAGAAAGCATTAACTCCTCTTTTCTATCTTGCATCTATAGTATTTTTGCCTTGGTGGATTTCGCTCTCATTTCAAAAAAGTCTGGAATCATGGATTCAAAATTGGTGGAATACTAGGCAATCCGAAACTTTTTTGAATGATATTGAAGAAAATAGTATTCTAGAAAAATTCAAAGAATTAAAGGAACTCCTCCTCTTAGAGGAAATGATCAAGGAATACTCGGAGACACATCTACAAAACCTTCGTATAGGAATTCACAAAGAAACAATCCAATTAATCAAGATACACAATGAGGGTCGTATTCATACGATTTTGCACTTCTCGACAAATATAATCTGTTTCGTTATTCTAAGTGGTTATTCTATTTTGGGTAATAAAGAACTTGTTATTCTTAACTCTTGGGCTCAGGAATTCCTATATAACTTAAGTGACACAATAAAAGCTTTTTCTCTTCTTTTATTAACTGATTTATGTATCGGATTTCATTCGCCCCATGGTTGGGAACTGCTGATTGGCTTTGTCTACAAGGATTTTGGATTTGTTCATAATGATCAAATTATATCTGGCCTTGTTTCCACTTTTCCAGTCATTCTAGATACAATTTTAAAATATTGGATTTTCCGTTATTTAAATCGCGTATCTCCGTCACTTGTAGTGATTTATCATTCAATGAATGACTGAAAAATTATCTACCTAATCCAATTATAATGTTTTTTATTACTTTGCAGTTGTACATAAGCAAAGCATTGAAAAAAACTTTATATTTCTACCCATCCCGGAGATTCATCCTATATTCCTATATATTAATCCAGTCAAATTATTATTATTCCAGTAAATAACAGAATCGTGGATAGGAAACTCCATTAGTGACCTACCCCAATTTATTGTAGAAATTTTCGGGATCAATGGTTGGACCATGCAAACTAGAAATACTTTTTCTTGGATAAAGGAACAGATTACTCGATCTATTTCCATATCGCTCATGATATATATCATAACTCGTACATCCATTTCAAATGCATATCCCATTTTTGCACAGCAGGGTTATGAAAATCCACGAGAAGCCACTGGACGTATTGTATGCGCCAATTGCCATTTAGCTAATAAACCAGTGGATATTGAGGTTCCGCAAGCGGTACTTCCCGATACTGTATTTGAAGCAGTTGTTCGAATTCCCTATGATATGCAACTGAAACAAGTTCTTGCTAATGGTAAAAAGGGGGGTTTGAATGTAGGGGCTGTTCTTATTTTACCAGAGGGTTTTGAATTAGCCCCTCCCGATCGTATTTCCCCCGAGATAAAAGAAAAGATGGGCAATCTGTCTTTTCAGAGTTATCGCCCCAATCAAAAAAATATTCTTGTCATAGGCCCTGTTCCTGGTCAGAAATATAGTGAAATCACCTTTCCTATTCTTTCCCCGGACCCCGCTACTAAGAAAGACACTTACTTCTTAAAATATCCTATATACGTAGGCGGAAACAGAGGAAGGGGCCAAATTTATCCTGACGGGAGCAAGAGTAACAATACAGTTTATAATGCTACAGCATCAGGTATAGTAAGCAAAATCCTACGAAAAGAAAAGGGGGGATACGAAATAACCATAGCAGATGCATCCGATGGACGTCAAGTGGTTGATATTATCCCTCCGGGGCCAGAACTTCTTGTTTCAGAAGGTGAATCTATCAAATTGGATCAACCGTTGACAAGTAATCCTAATGTGGGCGGATTTGGTCAGGGAGATGCAGAAATAGTACTTCAAGATCCATTACGTGTACAAGGTCTTTTGTTCTTCTTCGCATCTGTTATTTTGGCACAAATCTTTTTGGTTCTTAAAAAGAAACAGTTCGAGAAGGTTCAATTGTCCGAAATGAATTTCTAGACTGGCGTATTTATCGACATCAAGTTTGTAAAAAGAACTTTTTTATCAATTATCTATGATAAAAAATGAAATTATAAAAAGAATTTTGTTCTTTTAGACTCTTTTTCTACGAGATGCCGGGAATTCCTTGTACGACATTCCTATACATAGTATATAGAAAGACTATTTGACTTGACCCCTTCTTCTTTTTTTTTTCAAATTTGGGCGATGCTATTATGTTGCTGTTGTCAGATTGAAATGTCAAAAATGCATTTGAGTCTAATACATTTCACTTTGGCTAGATCCTATCCAAAAGTAAACGGGAAATAGAACGTATAAATATAAACGAAGGGAGCAAATATTTCTGGGAGGGTTTATTCGTCTTCCTAGTCTTCGACACAAGAAAAGGGGTGTGAAAAATCCTTTTCTTGTGTCGAAATAATAATGATTCCTTATACTGTTCGTCAAACATTCCTAGTGTTAGTTTCTGTTTTTTACAGATGTCTCAGAACGTTTTTTGGAGTTATTGCGTATTTTATTAATTATTATATTCTAAATTCTATTAGAATAATTCAGAATTACGTATACTATAAAAAGTGGTGGACAAACAAAAGAGGAGGGGAAAATTTGTTGAGTAAATAGAACTTCGTCAATGAACCTATAAAAAAATATTATAATTATTAAGAACTCAACGGGACCTTCTACCTTAAATCAGACAAACAAAGAAGGGAATCCGTTGAGTTCTTACGCTTTCATGTCTACAACTCAATTCATCAGATTACTACAGGGATGAACCCAATCCGGAATATGAACCATAAAAGAAAACGCCTACTAAACCGATCACAAGAATACCAGCTACAGTACCTATTATCCAAAGAGGAATTCTTCCAGTAGTATCGGCCATTTACCCCACTTCCCTCCACATTTTATCAAGTGGTCATACTAGAGACATAAACAGTCATGGATAATTATCAGATGAGATCCTTCCGAATGGGCTAAAAGAGAGAATACCTAGAATAATTAGTCTATTATTTTAGTTGTCTCTCGTTTTATTAATTGAAGAAATAATTGGAAAATAAAACAGCAAGTACAAAAATGAGT
>BQNB010002133.1:80000-120000 GCA_026074375.1 Tanacetum coccineum
GTCTCATTTAACATATAATAATAGTAAAATACTTCTATCTATATAGAAATATGGAACGGAACCCCTAGAGTCTTTTTGGGGAATATTGGGGAAGAAAGGGACGTTTTTTCTGTATTTAACAAAAAGTAAATATTATTTACTGGATGATTGTACATTTCAATATGTATTATCTTATGTATTACAATAAAATGAAGGAGTTTTTTCAATGCGAGATCTAAAAACATATCTTTGCCGTGGCACCGGTACTAAGTACTCTATGTTCGGTTCTTTGCAAGTTTATTGATAGAAAGTAAATCGTTTTTTCCGGATTTGCGTTGACATTTCCCATTTTTTTCATTCTAGTTATTGACTTATTGACGCGGGAAGGAATAAAGAAGATTAGAGATACAATTAAATAGAAGCCCCCTTCTTTTCTCTTTTTTCCCTTTTTTAGAATAAGGGAGGAAAGAGAAAGAATAAAAGTGCATTCAACAGCCGCGAGACTCGGGTTCAGGTTGGAATGAAATTAATATTAAATTTCTATGGAAGTCGAATAAAAACTCTGGTTCTACGGGAAAGAGTTATTATAAAGAGACTTATATTTATAGAAATATGTACTGAAATATCGTTTTAGGAATCCTTCTATTTATTTCCATATTGAATTGATTGTAGTGAATATTCTTGCATAAGAGGATAGCAAGGTTACAAATTCTATTTTTTTTTTTCCCTTCCTTTCTTCTTTTTCGTTTCGAATTGAAAGAGGAAGAGTTGAGTAAATGAAAAATCCAAAGGAGGTTCATGGCCAAGGGTAAAGATGTGCGAATACCGGTTCTTTTGGAATGTACCGCTTGTGTTCGAAACGGTGTTAATAAGGAATCAAGGGCATTTCCAGGATCTTTACTCAAAAGAACCGGCACAATACGCCTAATCGATTGGAGTTGCTAAAATTCTGTCCATTATTGTAACAAAATACGATTACGGGGTGATAAAAGAAATAGATCGAACGGAGCAACCTGCCCTTATCTTACAGGGAAAGGGAAAAATGGACATTATATATTATAAAAATATATTTAACATAGTTAAAGATAATTATAAACAAACCAAATCCTATTTATTTATTCTAATTAGAGATATGGCTTAAATAGTATTTTAGGGATAAGAAATAAACTAACCAAACCATGGATAAATCCAAGCGAACTTTTCTTAAATCCAAGCGATCTTTTCGCTAGGCGTTTACCCCGATCCAATCGGGGATCGTATTGATTATAAAAAACATGAGTTTAATTAGTCGATTTATTAAGTGAACAGGGAAAAAATATTTATCTAGACGAGTGAATAGATTGACCTTGAAGCAACAACGATTAATTACGATTGCTATAAAACAAGCTCGTATTTTATCTTTGTTACCTTTTCTTAATAATGAGAAACAGCTTGAAAGAACCGAGCCGACCACTAGAACTCCTAGTCTTAGAGCCCGAAAAAGATAGGTTTACACTTTCGTCACTTGAATTCAAATCCCCATCCGAACTCAAATGCGGATTTGATTATTTTGTTGGAAAATCCAAGAACCCGGATTGAATTTCTCGTATTGTCGTAAGAAAAAAAAAAAGAATTAAATCTGGGGAAAGATTAAAAAAAAATTTGTTTTATTGGACGTGTTGATTCATATTTATTTTGACTACTTTATCATATTTTATCATATATTAATTATAATTATATTCTATTCATTTTTATTTGACCTTCCCGGAGTTCATTCTCCGGGCAACTCCGTTTAACCGGTGGATTCCTTCCAACTCACTTCTTTTATGATCTCATTGGAAATCATATAAAGACAATTCCTATTTGATATAGCTATTTGTGCAAGTATTTTACGATTAAGAAGCAACTGTCTCTTGTACAGATCATTTATTAATCTACTATAACTATAGCATACCCCCCTTTCACGAATTGCTGCATTTATTCGAGTGATCCACAAACGACGAAAATTTATTTTTTGCTTATCCCTATCCCGATGAGCCGAAACCAAAGCTCTGATTTTTTGTTGAGTAATAGTTCGAGTAAGTCTTGAATGAGCCCCGAAAGCTGATGCAAATAAACGATTTTTGTTCTACGTCTCCGAGCGATATATCCCCGTCTAATTCTGGTCATTGAATAAATGAAACTTTAACGAATATTTAATAGTTTCCTTTCTTTCAGTTAATTCCTTTTGCCCCTTTCCTAGTATATAATAACAAACGGATTTTCCAATGTATAAACTAAAATTCCAATGGCTTTGGCTACTATAACCTTCCCAACCACGATTTTTTCTTTTTTCTAGGCATTTCACCTCGAAATACGAAATTGTACTTAAAAAATAGCAATGATAAAGAAATAGTGGATTCCATCGTTTCTATGGTTACTTCTTAAACGGTGAGGTCTTCTCTATACACCGGAGCCTTTACTTCATTTAATCAATGTTATTGCTAACTTGTATAGTTCACATTCTTCGGCTCTACCCATGAATTATCCAGTAATAGGTCTTTCACAACGAGCTCTACCTATACAGTAACGGTATTTAATTATGAAAGTTGGCTGGGTAGCTGACCCTGTTAGTCCGTTCTTGCAAGAGGCGTCTAGGTTAACTAAGATTTCCCCTTCCTCTTAATGGATTAACCATTGTACCTATGGAGTATTGCTTCTCATCTTGAAATTGAGTGAGTGGTTTTACCACCAATAGAAACCATAGAAATTTTCTACTCAATAAAAGGGATACATCCATTTCTTTTTTTTAGATAGAAATGTAAGTTTGTTTTTTTCCGTTCTATCCCTATTTGATCATTGATATTTTGAACATTGTCCTCTTTCCTTTGTTCTAGTTCATGATCTGAACGAAGTCGCACATACTACCTAGTAATCTGTTCCTCGACGCTGGGGCATCCCAGAAGCGCGGGGGATTTTTTGTGACATTTTCCTAATTGGCTGGCTTGTATTTCAAATAAGTTGTTTAATCGATGGCATGTTGGATCCCCATAATACATAATGGACTGGTTTAGATCCCAATACTAACCGGATGTTTTGAATTACATTAGTTAAATAAAAATATAGAATATTAAACTCGGCAGGGTGAATTTTTAAATCACGAACTTTTGAGTGAAATTGAAATAAAGGCTATTCTTCATTCAACCGCTACAAGATCAACAATTCCATAAGCTTGGGCTTCTGTTGCTGACATAAAAACATCTCTTTCCATGTCTTCGGATACAACCCATAAAGGTTTGCCCGTTCTTTGTACATAAACCCTTGTCAGGGTTTCACGTAGTTTCAGCAGTTCTCCCACTTCCAGGATGAATTCTCCCGTTGCTACTTCAGAAAAAGAACCAGCAGGTTGATGGATCATTACCCTGATGATATAAGATAATAAAAAGTTTCTCTATTTGACACGATGAGGGGAAGATAAAAGAAAGATAAAAGAATAACAAGAAAAAAGATAGAATCGAACAACCGTACGGGCATTATGCATTGCATACGGCTCTACAATAAAATTGACCCTTACCTTCAAAAAAATAGGATCGATTAGACCCCGCTCGGTAAATGATCAACTTACCACCCTTCCTTTCGGAGGAATTCAAAAATACTATGATGGCTCCGTTGCTTTATATATTTATTATATTTTTTTGTCTGTGATTTGTCTGTCATTCAGCAATCCCAAAGTTGCTTTTTTGATCAAATAAACTAAGGAAAAAAGAATATATATTTTTTTTTTCGCTCTATACTATAAATATTGTTAAGAGACCTCTGGTGTGAAAAAAAGTTTGTGACGCTGAACTGGACTTCCGATAATAAAATAGGAAATACCTTTTTCTCATATTACTCTCTCGATACATAATCTAATGTTTTGAAAACAGAATTTCTTATATCGAATTCAAAGTGCCATGCTATTATTACTTAATATTCATATTTCATATGGCGAAGGCATAGTCTTCTTTTTTCTCTCAAATAAAAGCCTCATTGGCGCCTGCGTGGGGAATGTAGACGTTGGTAATTTCTCCTCCTACAGGATAAAAGATCCCATTGAAGCGGCTGATCCCATGCATATTGTATGTACATCTGGTTGCACAAATTGCATAGTATCATAAAGCGCCCCCGGTATTACCCATCCGCCAGGAGAGTTTATAAACAAATACAGATCTTTGGTATCATCCTCGATACTGAGATATATCATAAGACCAATAAGTTGATTTGAGATCTCACTATCAACCTCTTGACCTAAAAAAAGCAATCTTTCTCGATAAAGTCGGTTGATTAGGGTCAAATTTTTTCCCCTCGAAACCGTACAGGCGCCTTTTGACGCATACGTTCAAAAAAAATCAAGTGTGTTAGATTCCAATACTTTTTCTTTTTTTCATGGCAAGTTCTTTCAAACTTCTAATAAAAGTATTTTCTTCGATTTTTGCACTAAATTAGAGTTTGTCTTCCTTTCCTTATATAATAAATTTATAATAATAATATAATGTAATAATATATAAAAGAATTCATTAAAACTTATCCATTTACTTTTCATTGAGGATGTTTCATCGAGATTCAATCCAAATCACGATGTCATTTTCTTGTTCTTAAATGGGCCTCTTTAATCTTTTTAGGTTTATGCTCTACTCCGGGTAAAGATCCGCCCAATTTTGATTTGGACATATAGTACAAATGCTCCATACCCATTTTTTTGTTATTCTTCTTTTTTCAATTCACGCATTCTAATATTGTTGTCGGATTCATGCTCTTTCTCGATTGTTAAACATAAGAGTTTGAAAATAAACTTTACTTACAAAATAAAAGATTTCTTTAAAAATATGAATCCTTTATGCTAAAATAAGATATATTACCACTTGGTTTTTTTAAAACGGAAGCCTGGATACTTCAATTAGTAGTCCAACTAAGCCAACATAAATTCTTCTAATTGTTAAAAAAATATAAATAGTCATTCTAATCCCCCCAATAATGGTTCTAATTGCACTTCACGGCTCCAAATTTTTTATATTTTTGATGATATCAATAATCTTTCGTGGGCGAAACAAGGATTTCTCAGATTAGGGAAAACGGGAAAATCCATATTGACCCAATATATCTGAAAAGTCGCACGTTATGTCAACCCAAGATGCATCTTCCCTTCCAGGACTTCGAAGGTACTTTGTTGAACACCAATAGGCATTTAATGAAAGAAAAAAAGAAAACTAAGTACTATATTTTACTTGATGGGAAACGTAACCAAAGCCTTTATTATTATCTTTATAATATTCTACTTTATCCTAATCATATTTTATTCGAATTATAAAAATGATAAGGAAAGTCAGAAAAAAATAAGGGAAAAATATTAGAATAATGTCCATCTTATTAATGAACAAGTATGGGCAATTCGCTCATATAAAATCGCTTTAACCTCCCCATTGCGTATTGGTACTTATCGAGTATAGGGAATATTCTGCTTCCTCTTTGTTCCTATGAACAAAATTGTCTCCATTATTACAACAGAATGAACAAAATATGAAACCCTTACGTTGAAATAAGCCACTATATGGGGGGTCCATAACATAGCATGTATAGTCTTTTCCAATGCAATAAAGTTAGTAGTGTTCTTTTTTCTTTCATATGGGTTTTTCATGGGTTTGCATTGGTATCGTGTTCATACCGTTGTATTGAATGATCCCGGACGGTTGCCTGCTTGTTCATATATGCATACAGCTTTGGTTTTGGTTGGGCCGGTCGATGGCCCCCTCTGTTGAATTAGCAGTTTTTGATCTTATGACCCTCGTTATTGATCCAATGTGGAGGGACAGGGTATGTTCGTTACCCTTCATGACTCGTTTAGGAATAAACATATTCATGGGGCGGTTGGAGTATCACGGGAGGACTATAAACGAATCCAGGTTTTGGAGTTCGGTAAGGTGTGGCTGGAGCACATATTGGGTTTTCTGGGTTGTGCTTTTGGCAGTCATTTGGCATTGGGTGTATTGGGATTTAGAAATTTTTTGTGATGAAACGGACAGGAATAACCATCTTGGATTTACCCAAGATCTTTTGGAATACATTTTATTTCTTGCAGGTGTGGCTTGCTTTGGTTTTGGTGCTTTCACGTAAAAGGCTTATATGGGCCTGGCATATGGGGTGTCCGAATCCTTATGGGCTAACAGGAAAAGTACCATATGTAAAATCATTGTGGGGTGTGGGGAGGGTTTTGATCCTTTTGTTCGGGAGGAATAGCCTCTCCATCATATTGCGGCAGGGACTTTGGGCATATTAGCGGGCCTATTTCATCTTAGCCGTCCGCCCGGCCTCAACTCGTCTATACTCATAGGGATTGGCGTATGGGCAATATCGAAACTGTCCTTTCCCAGTAGTATCGCTGCTGTCTTTTTTGCGCTTTTGTTGTTGCGGAACAATGTGGTATGGGTCAGCGACTACCCCATCGAATTATTTGGGCCTACTCGTTATCAAGGGATCAGGGGTACTTTCAACAAGAAATATATAGAAGAGTTTAGCGCTGGGTTATCCGAAAATCAAAGTTTATCAGAAGATTGGTCTAAAATTCTGAAAAATTAAGCCTTTTTATGAATACATCGGAAATAATTCGGCAAAAGGGGGGATATTTAGGGCGGGCTCGATGGATAACGGGGATGAATAGCGGTTGGATGGTTAGGACATCCTGTCTTTAGAGATTAAGAAGGGGCGTGAACTTTTGTACGTCGTATGCCTACCTTTTTTTCGAAAAACATTTTCCCGGTCGTTTTGGTAGACGGAGACGGGATTGTTTGAGCCGATGTTCCTTTTCGAAGGGCAAGAATCAAAGGAATAGTGTCGAACAAGTAGTGTAAACTGTTGAGGTTTACCGTGGTGAACTCAATGGAGTCACTTTATAGCGATCCTGTTACTGTCAAAAAATATGCTGACGCGCTCATTAGGGGATATTTTTGAATTAGATCGTGCGACTTTGAAATCGATGGTGTTTTTCGTAGCAAGTCCCGAGGGGTTGGGTTTACTTTTGGACATGCTTCATTTGCTTTACTCTTCTTCTTCGGACACATTTGGCATGGTGCTCGAACTTTGTTTAGAGATGTTTTTGCTGGTATTGACCCAGATTTGGATGCTCAAGTAGAATTTGGAGCATTCCAAAAACTTGGAGTCCAACTACAAACCAAGACAAGTGTCTGATCCAACATTTCTTGGTTTCTTTCGAATATATTTTACTTTTTATCATTTGATATAGGGATAGGGTACCGGAGAATATCTTGATTTGATCTTCATTTTTTTTTACTCTTGCTCTTTCTTTATCCGGGATACGATTCCCCATAAAATAACAGGTATGGCAAGCTATAATTGTAAAACCACGATCGACTCTATGGAAAGAATTGGTTTATACATTCCTCTTAGTTCTCGACTCTAGGATAATTTTTTTTCGCTATCATTTTTTAGTGAACGGCCACAATTCAAAACTAAAAAATAAAAAAAATGAAGTGATTTTTCATCTATGCATTGAAGTAATGTGCCTCCCAATATTGGGAGGCTCATTATTCAATTAGTCCCCCATGTTCCTCGAATGGATTCTTAGTTGTTGAGAAGGTTGCCCAAAAGCGGTATATAAGGCGTACCCAAGTAAAACTTACAAGTAAACCAGATATAAAGATGGCGACTAGGGTTGCTGTTTCCATTATTATATAATTTCAAGACCACAATGGATCTATAGTAAGATCGTTTATTTACAATGGGATGGTATACAAAGTCAACAGATTTCAATGAATATAATAGGATTTATGGCTACACAAACTGTTGAGAGCGGTTCTAAAGCTCGTCCAAGACAAACTACTGTAGGGATGTTATTAAAACCCTTGAATTGGAATATGGTAAAGTAGCTCCTGGGTGGGGAACGACCCCTTTGATGGGGGTCGCAATGGCTTTATTTGCGGTATTTCTATCTATTATTTTGGAGATTTATAATTCTTCCGTTTTATTGGATGGAATTTCAATGAATTAGATCTATAAGAACCCCCAAGTCTTAGCTTTTCAATAAAAAATGAATCCGTTAGAGCTCGGATTTCTAGCTCATTCTATTTTGGTAGTTCGACCGTGGAATTTCTTTGTTTCTGTATTTCTGGAATATGAGTGTGTGACTTGTTAAATTGATCCTATTGATAGTACAGAGAATATGTTGTCATTTTATAGAGATGTTTTACTTCGTCAGATATTTTTTCTAGTATCTGGAACACGGAATATATGAAATAGATTAAGAAATATTTGAACTATGATTCATACTTAATATGCAAACCTCGTGGCCGGACTCCAAAAAGATTCCAAGAATTTAGAAAAGAAATATAAATTGTTTCTTCTTTCAAATGTATGCTTATTTTGACTCAAAGACAACTCTTTCTTCGGATTTTTGGTTATTTTCTATTCGTGGAATAAGGGATGATCCGCGGATTCTTACTCAGGGAATCTTTGGGCTTAACTTAGTATTTTTATTGGAATCATCGTGTTCTAGTATGATCTGGGGTTTTATCGATTCATAGGTCTTAACAAAGAGAATTCCTATCAATAATAAATAAACAAATAAAAAAAAAAACAAATAAAAAAATTATATACAAAAACAAATAAAAGAAAAAGAAAGAAATAGGGAAGAGAGGATTCAAGAGGCCCGTAAGGATCAAGATAAAGACAACTGAGCCGACTTGATATTTTGGTATTATCACCACAAAGAAGAACTTTCGGATTTTTTTTTTATTCATATCTTCAGAGCAGATTGAATCGGAAAGCAATAAGTTTCTTTCTATTACATATCGTTCGACCAGGTTAATTTGGGTGTTTTACTTGAGCTGTACGAAGATGAAAGTACTCATTACAGTTCTCGGTGGGGGGATCACACCTATCTCAATATAGGTCTATGATTGGTTTGAAGAACGTCTCGAAGATTCAGGCGATGCGGATGATATAATAGTCAAAATTATGTTCACTCCGCATGTAAACATATTTATGTTTAGGGGGAATTACGCTTTACGTGTTTTTTAGTACAAGTGGCTAAAGGCTTTGCTATGACCTTTTACTATCGTCGACTGTTACTGATGCTTTTGCTTCGGTTAATACATAAATGACTGAAGCGGAATTTTGAGTTGGTTTATCCGATCAGTTCATCGGATCGGTCGGCAGTATGATTGGTCCTAATGATGATCTAATGTAATTTCGTGTATATCTCAACGGTGGATTTATGAAACATCTCGTGAATTAACTTGGGGTTACAGGTGTGGTTCTGGGGTGTATTTGACTGCTCTTTAGGTGTAACTGGTTATTCCTTACCTCGGGGACCAAATTGGTTATAGGGGCAGTTAAAATGTGTAACAGGTGTACCTGTCGCTATTCTGTAATTGTGAGCGCCTTTGGTAGAATCTATTGCGCGGAAGTGCTAGGTGTGGGACAATTCCCACTTTGACTCGTTTTATAGTTTACACAACTTTGTATTGCCGTTCTTTACTGCCGTATTTATTGTTAATGCACTTCCCTATTGGATACGTAAACAGGTATTTATGGTCTTTATAGAGAAGATATAGCATAGATATTTTTCTTCATCATTTATCACTTGGGGTAGGAACTGATAGTATTTATTGCTACAAGTATGTATTATTGAAAATAATAAGACAATGTATTTGGATATTTCCTTGAACTCCGCATTATTTTTTATTTGGCATCAATAGTTGATGGGAATTTTCCGAAGAGAATAATGGATTATGGGAGTGTGGTGATTGAAACTATTGAGTGTCGGTGCAGATATTTGCCTTTATTTATCTGCTCACATTTGACATCACAACCAAATGTCTGTCTTTGTTCCAACCATCACTAAGACCATACAGAGGATTGCTGGTTCGCTTGAAGAGCAATCTTTTCTATGATCTGCTATGATTCTTTGTCATTACATGAGCAGGCTCCGTAAGATCTAGTTCAATTAATTTCAGATTGAATTTATAGTATACAAATGCATTCATTTCCTCTGCATTGACGCATCTACGGCATACTATCGGAGTGAAAAAAAGGGTTAAAGAAGAACAGAGACTAGGCTATAGTAGTAACAAGTTAAACTCTTCCTTTGTGTGTTTTATGTGTCTTAAAAATTTTGGGGATATACATAATCATAAGGTCTGAGACGACCAGGAAAGCAATTGATCATCTCCCGATCTAGTTTATAAGCCTACTTTGGGTAGTGAGGTATTTATTTGCTAAGACTTCATTTTTTTTGTACTCGATAGTTTCAACTCCAGAAAAGGAATCCCGTACAAATTTTTTTTTTGTTTTATATGGCGGGGTCTAGATGACATATATGTTATATGGGTTCAATTTGGTTCTTTTTAATCTTGCTCGAGCCGGTTGATGAAAATTTATCATGTTCCGGTTCCTCGGGGGGGATGGATCTATAGAATTCACCTATTCCAATACAAACACCAGACTTGATTGATCCTGTATTAAGGCTAAAATTGGCTAAAGGTATGGATCCTTAATTATTACGGGGAGCCCGCATGGCCCAACGATCTTTTATAATTTTTCGGTAGTAATTTCTAGGTATATTGCATGTAAACGTAGGCTTTGCGGTTCTAGAACCTTCAATGATTGGTGATAACCGGCAGAATCCACTTTGCAACTCCTTTGGAAAATCTTACACTGAATGGATTTCTTTCCGGGTATTTCAAATACTTACGTTACAGTACCTAACAAATTATTGGGTGTTCTTTTAATGGTTTCAGTACCCGCGGGATTATTAACGGTACCTTTTTTAGAGAATGTTAATAAATTCCAAAATCCATTTCGTCGTCCAGTAGCGACAACCGTATTTTTGATTGGTACCGCAGTGGCCCTTTGGTTGGGTATTGGTGCAACATTACCTCTTGATAAATCCCTAACTTTAGGTCTTTTTTAAATTGATTCAATTGTGAAATAAAATATCATGGACGTATGTAATCTAGGGAGCGTCGCTTTCAAAGTGACATTCTCCCTAGATACATCTATTCAATTAAATTATTGTCATTAATTATGGTTTCTATGCCGATTCCTAATATCTAAATTGTTCCTAAAAGATTTCAAACTTATGTTTTGGCCTTTTTCTAAAAAAAAAGTGAAAAAAAAATCCAATGGATTTAAAATTATTTTCGGTAAATCGATTAGGAATTTTTCTAGAATTCCTAAAATTTGTTTTGCATCTTCTATGTGAAATGCTCCATTTCATAAGGATCTTCTTGGCGGTTAATCAAAAGGTCCAAAGTGTATTTTATATATGGTCTTTTGAGGCAATTATAGATCCTGGGAATGGCAATTCTGTTTGGTCAATAAAAATCGATTTCAACGCCATTTTTTTTTTATTTTTTTTTAGTTTAGCCAATTTATCATAAAAAGGTAAAAGGGGTAAAGGGATTCATGCTGTTGATTGTTCCTCTAATTTAAAATTTTATCTTTTGGTATGTAAAAAGGGAATCAATAAATCAATCAAATTCCGGGAGGCTTCGTGAAGTGCTTCTTTAGGAGTTAAACTTCCATTTGTCCATATTTCGAGAAATAGTATCTCTTTGTTACCATTTTCATAAGAATGAATACTATGATTCGCATTTCGAACAGGCATGAATACAGGATCTGTAGGATAACTTCCATCTTGAAAGGTATTTGGCGCTTTTATAAGATATCCGCGATTCTTCTCTATTTGTAATCCAATAACCAACTCAATGGGTTCTGTCAAGGTAGCTATATGTTGTGTATTATCGACGATTTCTACATAAGGCGGTAAGATGATATCTTGAGCAGTTACATATCCAGGGCCCCTGACACAAATAGACGCCTCACAAGTTCCATAGAGATTACTTCTCAATACGATTTCTTTCAAATTCATTAAAATTTCATGTACCGATTCTTGAATACCCATTATGGTAGAATATTCGTGTGATATTTTCTCAAATTTTGCGCGTGTGATACATGTTCCTTCGATTTCTCCAAGCAAAGCTCTTCGCATCGCAATGCCTATTGTGTCTGCTTGACCTTTCATAAGCGGAGACAGAATAAAGCGCCCATAAAAAAGACGCTTACTGTCTGCTGCTGATTCAACACACTTCCACTGGAGTGTCCGAGTAGATACTGTTATTTTCTCTCGAACCATAATAATATTATTTTATTTGATCAGATCATTGAATCATTTATTTCTCTTGTTTCTCTTGCTATTGAAATATCTTCCATTTTTTTTCTATACACGTCTTTTTTTCGGGGGTCTACAGCCATTATGTGGCATAGGAGTTACATCCCGTACGAAAGTTAATAGTATACCACTTCTGCGAATGGCTCGTAATGCTGCGTCTCTTCCGAGACCGGGACCTTTAATCATGACTTCTGCTCGTTGCATACCTTGATCTACTACTGCACGAATAGCATTTGCCGCTGCGGTTTGAGCAGCAAATGGCGTCCCTCTTCTTGTACCTCGGAAGCCACAAGTACCGGCAGAGGACCAAGAAACCACCCGCCCCCGTACATCTGTAACAGTCACAATGGTATTATTGAAACTTGCTTGAATATGAATAACCCCCTTTGGTATTTTACGTGTACTCTTACGTGAACCAATACGTCCACGTGAACCCTTTTTCGGTATAGCTTTTGCCATATTTTATCATCTCATAAATTTGAGTCAGAGATATATGGATATATCCATTTCATGTCAAAACAGATTCCCTATTTGTATATCAGGTCTCTTATTATCCTTGTCTTTGTTTATGTCTTGGGTTAGAACAAATTACGATAATTCGTCCCCTACGACGTATTAGTCGACCTTTTCACAAATATTTTACGAACGGAGCTCTTATTTTATATTTGCCACTCTCTTATGTAATTTTGAATCTACTTCTTGGAAGAAAATAAGTTTCTTGAAATTTTCAATTTTTAATGGTATTCCTACGAAATAAATAGGGAAACACCTAATCTTTCGAATCTTTGTTGCGGAGTCGATAAATTATACGACCTCTGGTTGAATCATACCGCACTTACTTCAATTTCGACTCTATCCGCTGGCAGTATCCGTATAAAACTTACGTCGGATCTTTCCTGAAATACATTAACTAGAATTCATATCTTCAATTATCTAAAACGAACCCGGAACATTACCGTTGGAAGCGGTTTCATAATTAAACTTCATGAATCCATTTTTGTTCTTTCATTCCAGGCAAACCCCCTTGAAGTTTTAAAACTAGTGGAGGTAGTACCCTATTAGACAACCCACTTCTCTTTTGTTTTTCACAAATAAGAAGTTTCATATTCAATTTGGATATTAGAAAGATTACCATATATAACACAAAATTTCTCCGCCTATTCTTTCTAGTCGAGCCTCTCGGTCTGTCATTATACCCCGAGATGTAGAAAGAATTACAACACCCATCCCACCTAAAATTCTAGGAATTCTTTGATAGTTAGAATAGATTCGTAGACCCGGCCGACTGATCCGTTTTAAATTTAAAAGATTTCTATAGCGCTTTTTCCTATACTTCTATGCGTAGGGTTAAAACCAAAAAAACTATTTGATGTTTTTCTCGATGTTTTCTCACGTTTTCGATAAAACCCTCTCGTAAAAGTATTTTCACAATACTTTCGCTGATATTAGTAGATGCTACTCGAACCACGCTTTTTCTATACATATCGGCATTTCGTATAGAGGTTATTATGTCAGCAATAGTATCACTACCCATGATTATTAAAATTATTGGTGCCTCAAATTTGGATATCAATCAAATGTTTTTCTTTTTTTTTTTCGTATTTGCATATGAATTGAATTTTGAAAGGTATATAAGTGATACAAAATTCACTAAATGAATCTTAAATCTATTTCTTTTAAATACCTACTTTAACCATATCGTGGTCTCATTTTAAATTTACCTCGGGAGCCTAATTGAAACTATTTTAGTAAATTGAATGTTCTCAATTCTCGGGGCAAATCGCCCAAAAACTCGAGTTCCTTTTGATTTCCTTCTTGATCCAATCACAACTGCAGCATTGTCATCATATCGTATTTCATTACCGATGTCACGTTTAAGTTCTTTACGAGTTACGTACAAGTAAGTCCTGACCATTCTGATCCTTTGTAGCGGCTTGTTTGGGAACTGCGTCTTTGAGCACAGCAACTGATAACGTCACAATATGAGCATTCGACGATTGCTAGCTCCTATGATTCGTATACCACATCAATTCTCGAGCCCCGCTGTTATCTGTACATTCAAATTTGGGTCTGGAGGTTGAAATCAATATCATTTTTTTTTTATCTGTTTTTACATTACAAGGGTCAAAGAAAAAAGTAATATTATTTGTCCAAAAAAAAGAAACCTGCATCTGCTATTTTTAATTAAGGCCTATTTCTTTTTTAGCCCGAAATGATAAATTGAGCTCGTATAGGCATTTTGCGACGCTGCTATTGAAATAGCCCTTCGGGCTTTATTTTCTGTTACTCCACCCATTTCATAAGAATTCGACCCAGGTTTACAACAGACTACCCAATTATTCGGCGAGAGCCTTTACCTGAAACCCATACGTGTTTCTGCGGGTCTTTACTGTAACTGGTTTATTGGAAATTATACGAACCCATATTTTTCACCGCGACGTGCCATTTCGTGTCATTGATCGTCGCCTGCTTCTATTTGCCTAGATGTGAATCCAAGCGGGTTCAAGTGCTGAAGAGCGTATTTACCAAAACAAATAGTATTACCTCGATAGTTATTCCTTCATTCTTCCTTATGTGTTTACGGACTCTGGTTCTTTTGGGGTTATAGTTTGATGGATTGTTTTGAATTCCTTCTTCTACAGAACACTGTATCGTGAGGGTTTCTTCTTCATCCAGTCGCCTCGCAATAAAAATAAATTCAAATTAAAGATTTAGAATTCAATTCAGATATAATATAATTTAGATATACATGTATTTAATAAGTAATCTGCTGACTCATGGATTTCATTTAATCTAGATCAAATCCATTATTAATTTGTATATCTTGTTTGTATAGTATAGATAATAGAAACTAAATATATTAAATAACTATTTTTTCTTATATTTATCTATTTTAGATTTTAGATTTAGAATGTTAAAAGGAATCTTTCTTTTGTTTTACTCTTTATCGTATTGGATTGACCCTAATTTAGCAATCCAAGAAAATAAAGTTTTCGCGGGCGAATATTTACTCTTTCAATTTCTATTTCAGTTCTATCATTAGTTCATAACTTTTCCGAATAGATTAATTGGTTTCTGGTCGGTTCCGCCATCCCGATCAATGAATCATTCGAATTCATTTTCACTAGAATCTTTTGAGTTCACAGGTTCCATCGTTCCCATCCCTTCTTACTTAATGGTTAGGTCTGAATTCTACAATGGAGCTATTAGTTCTTGAGTCAATATTCTTAGTCTTTATTGGCTCGAAGCTCTTTATTTTTTGTTCGATGAGCAGATCCTTTTAATGATGAATCCTTATTGATGCTTTATTACACAGATTTTTTATGAGATGACTCATTAGACCCTTACATATTGGGTTTTTATAATCATCATATTCTTTTTCTTTCTGTCTTTCATCCTTCCATTATATCCATACCCTCTTTTTTATTTCTATTGAATTGACACAGATTTTTTATGAAAAAGTATTTCAGTTGCTACAACAATTAATGGAACAATATTCATATCTTGACTTGGTTCTTTGGATCCGGATAATACGAAGGATGAGTTGGTATTACTTCGATAGTTACTATGTTTCTATATGGGGCTGGTTACATAACCTCTAAAAAACCAACGAGTCACACACTAAGCCATAGCAATTTTATCAAAAGATTAATTAATTTTTATTAAACCCTATTGTATTATAATGTTTGGTTCATTTTTGTATTGAAGTGAAAAATAAAAATAGAATTGATTTCTCTTTTTGTTTTCCATCGCCGGTTAGAATGCAAAGGAAATAAAGGTTTATTTTATTATTTGCCCGTTTCTATAAATATTCCAAATTTTGATGCCTATATACCCATAGATTGTTCGTACTGTTATAGGAACAATAATCAATTTTAGCTCGAATGGTTTGTAGTGAGAAACCCTACCTCTCTGATCCATTCAAACACGCGCAATTCTGTTCCGTCATACGTCCTGCCAATTTGCACTTGAATTCCTTTTGTATCTGCTGGTTCAGTTAATTTCTTAGCCTTTTGCATTGCTTTGCGGAAAAGAAACTCTATTTTTTAATTGGGGACGCGCTTAAATTCTGCAAGATATTAGGGTTTCCGTAAGGCTTCTTCGATTCGTGTGATAGCAATGTTAAGTTTTCTATTTACAGAATTAAATTCTTTTGTTAAATTCATCTGTACTTCTTCGATTCTCGGGGGTCGACTTTCAATTAATATTTTTGGCAAATCCCATTTGATTATGATTTGGATTCAGGTCGATTCTTTTTTTTGTATCTCTATTCGCGCATTCCCTCAACGCCAGAGGATGTTTTCATATTTTTTTGTACATTTAATTCTTGATACATTATTTCTTATTTTTTGGATCTTCTTGCAGACCCTCCAGAATAAATTTTTGGTTGTGCGAACAAAGGGGGAATGACTGACCTTGGGTTGTAAAAGGCTGAATCCAATTGGATTTATTTTTTGTCCCATGCTTCCCAATTACTATTACTAATACATATCAAGAATACGACATAGCTGTATCTTTTTTTTTCCCATTTTGTGTTTTGTGACAACGTATAGAGTCGGTACATCTATTTATCCACCTAAGGATATATTCTTTCATTACATTGTTATATGGACAGGTTGGTTTGTGGTTGTGGCCCAAAAAACTACGCCCTCGAGCTCGAGGTTTCTAAGCTCTTCACGATTAGTACCTTCATTTACTTCGGCTTTACTAATGATAAATTTGCTTCATTCGAAACCCATATTGAAAACTAAGCATTTGCTGCTGCAGATTTAAATCTTATTTGAAAATGGGATAACATGCTCGATAAGGCATGAGTTCTAATATCATAAGTGTTTCTTCGTAGGAACGCCCACGAATTTGATCAATTACTCTTCGCGCTTTGTGAGCAGACATAGATATATGTTGACCTAAAGCGTATACTTCTGTTTTCATAAAGTGCGCCTCCTACTAATCAATTCCTACTAATTCAATGATAAATATCTATATATATATTACTTTAATTTTATTATATAATATTATATTAATTAATATAATAAACATATTTAAGACGAGACCCTTATTATCGCTTTTTTGCATGTCCTCGGAAATTTAATGTAGGTTGCGGATTCTCCAATTTGTGTCCTACCATACGATCCGTTATATAAATAGGTAAATGTTCCTTTCCATTATGGATTGCAATAGTATGGCCAACCATTATGGGTAATCATGGTAGATGCCCGGGAACCAGGTTATTATTATTTTCTTTTTAGTCTTTGTGTTAAGCTTATTTTTTTTTTTAATAAATTATTCGCCTACATAAGGATTTTTTTTTAGTGGAACGTGTCCACAGTTTCCTCTAATTTTTTTTTGTAAAGACGAAGAATGAAATTCTATTTTCTCTCCTATTTTTCTACGGCGAGATGATTCAAATTATCATCTTGATTTTATTCCTTTTTCTAGTTCTTTTGCCAAGTGCAGGATAAAACCCAAGGGGGTTGTGGGTTTTTTTCTACAATTTGGGGACCTTCCCTTCTCCACCCCCATGTGGATGGTCTACACGGGTTCATAAATACTCCTCTTTATACAGGGCGCTTTACCGAGCCAACGCTTAGATCCGGCTCTACCCAAACTTTTCTGGTTCACCCCAACATTCCCCACTTGTCCGACTGTTGCTGAGCAGTTTTTGGATATCAAACGGACCTCCCCAGAAGGTAATTTTAATGTGGCCGATTTCCCTTCTTTTGCAATCAGTTTCGCTACAGCACCCGCTGCTCTAGCTAATTGTCCACCCTTTCCAAGTGTGATTTCTATGTTATGTATGGCCGTGCCTAAGGGCATATCGGTTGAAGTAGATTCTTCTTTGTTATCAATCAAAACCCTTCCCAAACTGTACATGCTTTTCCAGCATACGGCTTTTGGATGTAGCATGGTGATCTCTATACAGATGGATCTTATATATATGGTATAATGAAGTACCACATGGGTGGATATAAGGAATCAAAAATCTGCCGAATCATACTCATGTTATGACTTCTAATCCTTAGGTCGTCCCGTTCCATCATTCTGGCTTATGTTTTCATGTGCATTCAAAGACCGAATGAACATCTATGTAATTACGGTTGATTACTTCCACATATGTATGGGGAAACGTAGGGAGACATCTCTATTGTTCCCCCGGGAATCTTTAGAATTACCACTGCTTAGCTTTCAATTCGGGACTCTGACCTTCAATTGAAATTGTGAATAATCGTCCTCTCTCTTTGAAAGAAGGGGCGCTTCCGGTTCTGTCGGTGCTTGAAACAATTTTGTCTTCTCCATATTACTATATCTCTAGAGTCAATAATTTTATATGAGGAACTACTGAACTCAATCACTTGCTGCCGTTACTCTTCAGTTTTCTGTTGAGGTCTATCCTGTAGAGGTACTCAAATTGGATCAGTGATCGATTTCTAGGTTTCGTCGTAAACCTAATTGGTTACTTCCAATTACGTAAATCAATAGTTCAAACCGCACTCAAAGGTAGGGCATTTCCCATTTTTATAGGAACTTCTGTACCAGAAACACTATGGTATCTCATTTATATCCCCCTGGGATGTAAATATATCTCTTATCACCATCCCTTATAGTGTCTGAGAACAAATGTATGCATTTCGATTTGGGTCGTATGTATGGTGTCGAGTCTACCATATATGTCTTGTTTCATTCCGGCGAAAATCTATTTTTAACGGTAGAGGGGCGCTTATTGACCTCCCCCTCTATGCCCTGCGGTAATGTTCCTTCTGGCATTACGACCTTTACCCCACAATGTTGCTGTCCTTAGGATCAATTTATTTTCGTGGGATTGGTTTTCACGTGACTGTTACGGTTCCATTGGCGTGTGCTCGGGGTAGAAAGTTTTGTTATAAATTTATCGCCATCTATATAAGTATTTTTGGAATTTTTTTTATAAGTTCTTTTCTTTTAATGAGGTGGAATAAGAATAATAACCGTTGAAGGTAATGAATCCATACGTCTGTATGCATTTGTCTGTCCATAAGGGTCCCATTCTTCTGCCTTTCCCCGAAGTCGCTGACTATTCATCGCGATTACCTTGACACCAAAGAAGAGTTCGACCCAATGCTTTATTTCTGTCCTAGTTGATCCTGATTCGACATTAGAAGTATATTGATTTTTCCCCAATAACCGAATACTTTTGTCTGTAAATACTGCATACCTGATTCCATCCATAAATAGATTTGATTCCCTATGAGTTCTAGTCTCAATAAGACTACTAATTCTTACTGTTCATATAGTATGATATGAATATACCACATCAATTCGTTATGTATGGATGATGAATTTCATTGATACGTGCTAATTACAATAGTTATTGGAGGGTCCCATGGGCGTGCATCCAGTAGGAATTGAGACCTACGCATTCGCCCAATTATGAGGTGGGTGCTTATATCCATTCAGTCCATGGTTGCTTAGCGGATGTCATAGTGAATGACCAGATTCAATTCAAAATTGGAATCTTTCAACTAAAGCTATGAGTGGCTTAATGGATTTTTTAGTTCTCAAGTAAATCAGGAGGGAATTTAATGACAGGACATGAATTCAAGTCCTGGATTTTAGAATTGAGAGAGATATTGAGAGAGATCAAGAATTCTCACTATTTCTTAGATTCCTGGACCCAATTCAATTCAGTGGGATCTTTCATTCACATTTTTTTCCACCAAGAACGTTTTATAAAACTTTTTGACTCCCGAATTTGGAGTATCCTACTTTCACACAATTCACAGGGTTCAACAATCAATCGATATTTAACGATCAAGGGTGTAATACTTTTGGCAGATAGCGGGTCCTTATTATGTAATTAACCATCGAAATATTGGTTCGAAAGAAAAAATCTCTATTTGATAGGGCTTCTTCTATACCCATGAATTCCAATTGGACCCAGAATGATTACATTGGAAGTATCCGTTGGGGTTTCTAATATCAATAGGTTTGATTGTTTCGGTTCTGTATTTCCAAAAGGAAAAAGATCTATGAGGAGTTTATTTCCTGAATCCGAAAGAGAGTACTTGGGTTCTCCTATAATAAAAAGTGAGCATGCTGAATCTAACTGGGGTTCCGCGGTGGTGGGAGGGACTGGATCGGAAAAAAGAGCAATTCTAGTTTGTAAGTATTAATGAACCGTCGCTGGAATAGCAGATATTATTCAAAGGAGAAAGATTCAAATTTCTGGTGTTTTTCTTTGTTATTCCATAGGGATGATTCCACAAGATCTAGTTTCGTTCAAGTAGGGATTCTAGCCAATTGAAAGGATCTTCTGTTCAATCCAGAGATATTGTGATTCCATTAGTAATGAGATTCGGAATCTCACACATTGATCAATCATAGACGAGATTCAACAACTAAAAGAAAGATCGATTCTTTGGGATCACTTCCTTTCTTCAAACGGAAGGAACAGCGATAGAAATCAAACGATTCCCGAAATGCCTTTCTGGATATTCCTCAATGTCCCGGCTATTCACGGAACGCGAAAAGCAGATGATTAATCATCTGCTTCCGGAAGAAATCGAAGAATTTCTTGGGAATCCTACAAGATCCGTTCGTTCTTTTTTCTCTGAAGATCGGTCAGGAACTCTTCATCTGGGTTCGGATCCTACTGATGATGTCACTAGAGATCAGAAATTGTTGAAGAAAACAACAAGATCTTTCTTTTCTCAGGGAGCGGAAAAATACAAGGAAATGGTTAATCTATTCAAGATAATTTCGTATTTACAAAATACAGTCTCATTCATCCTATTTCATCGATTGCGGGATGTGATTTGGTTCCGAAAGATGATCCGGATATGGACAGTTCCAAAGATTTCATTTCTTGAACAAAAATCCATTTTTTGATTTATTTATCTATTCCATGGACCGGAACAGGGGAGGATACGCGTACACCACGATTTTGACTCAGAAGAGGAGATTTCAAGAAATGGCAGATTTATTCACTCTTTTCAAGAACCGATCCGGATTGGTGTTTCATAAAGAGATTTGCTTTTCTAATGATTCCTATGGATTGGGAATCCAATAACAATTCTTTGATGGGGTATTGATTACTCCAGGTTGATGAAGGGAATACGACAGCGGGTTTGGGGGCGTCTCCCTTCCTTTACTTTATTTCCTAATTTTTTATGAAGAGAATGAAGCTTTTTTATCGAAGATCAGAAAAAAAAAGGTCCGGATCTTCCTGCCGGGAATGATTTGGAAGAGCCAAAAACTCCTAAAAAATAGTGGTATTTGCTATGCAACAACATAATGGAGGCAATCCAATCAATATAGATTGATCGAAATATGGATTTCAAAATCCAAATAGGACCCAGAGGTACATAGAATGTTGGAATCGAGTCTTTTTAATGATAGATCCGATCGAAACTACGGAATATGGAATTCAAAGGGATCAAATAGAAAGGATACTCTGATTTCATAGATCTCTAATGAAATATCGATCAACCAAAATTTATCGCAATTTGAAAAAGAGTCAGAAGAGATGTTCGATCCTCTTATTTATTTTTTCTCGAACCGAGAGATTAATGAATCGGGTTTCATGATGCTTATAGTGCCAAATGGTCCACTGGGGCAGCAATAATTTCCAGGAACTCATTTGGAACATTTAGTTTTGAGCAGAAGAGCCGTTTTCAAGTAGTGTTCGATCGATTACGTATTAAATTCCATATTCGATTGATTGGTCTGTGGTTATCGGACAAAAATAGGATTTTGTTATGCCACTTCGTTTTTTTTTGACCAAGTTGCTTCTTTTTTTGTCTAACTCACTTCCTTTTTTGTTTGTCAGTTTCGGGAATAACCCCATTCATAGGTCCGAGATCTACATCTATGAATTGAAAGGTCCGAATGATCCACAGTTTTTAGAATCAATAGGTCTTCAAATCGTTATTTGAAAAAATTGGAAACCTTCTTATTAGGATGATCATGGGACTTGCCAATATAAATCTAAAATTATGATCTTCAATGGAGGAACAATATCACCGTGTATTGTTCATTAAGATACCAAAGGTGGATGATTGACTCATTCCATACTAGAAACTTATTGCAGGGAATCCTTTTATAACTCGATTCCTATTTATCAATGATATTCCACGATCAATACAATTGGCTGAATCCCGTGAAATCATTTCTTAGATTGTTCAATGAGATCGTCTTTTTATAAAGCAAATCAACTTCGATTCTGTGAATAATTTCCGACATCACTTTGCTTCTATTTGTACAAAAAGATTCCCCTTTTATGTGGAAAAGGCCGTATCATAATTATGATTTTACGATTTGGACAATTCCGCAATATCGCTTGTTCATTCGCCAAACAAAATATATTTCTTTGTGCGGCGGTAAATAAAAACATGGCTTTTTGGGGGAGAGTTACTTTCAGCAATCGAGTCAAGGTTTCTAACATATTTAATACCTAAGGTTTTCCACAAAGTGGTGGAACGAAACGTATTAACTTGTACAAATCTTTCCATTTTCCAAGTCGATCCAATCCACTCGTTCCGCAGTGCTATTTAATCGATCGCCGAATTTCTGGGACACCTCTAACAGAGGGACAAATAGTCAATTTGAAAGAACTTATTTCTCACCTCTTTCAGATATGGAATCTATCTGTATTCAGAAGGGAGAACTGGTATCAGTTATCTCAATTTTCAAATTCAAAAATGGGTTTGAATGCAACTCACATGTTCCTGAAAAAAAATAATTTACCATCCGAAAAGAGGAAATAACGGAGTCTTTGTCTAATGAAAAATGCCGTTGAGAAAGGGCAGATGTATATAGAACTTTTCACGAGAAACGAGGTTGTGCTTATTCAACTCTCTCATAATGGAATCTATTCAAACATATATCCATGGTTCCTTACTTCGAAGGGTACAGATATCTAAAGTTTTTATTTTTAGATACTTTTTCAGGACCTTTGCGATACTAAGCAGCAGTCAAAAGTTGTATCCATTTTTCATGGATTAGTATGCATGGATCGATATATCATGGCGAATTCTTCAGAAAAAATTCTGTCTTCCACAATGGAATCTGATAAGTGAAGATTTCGGGGGTGTAAGTGTTTCCACATAATCTTCTTTGTCCCGAAGAAATGAGTCATCGAAATAATGAGTCACGTTGATATTCGAACACATACTGTCCAAATGTTCGGGAGTTCCTCTATGCAATCCTTTTCTTCTTCTGGTTGCTGCATTATCTCGTTTGTACACATATTCTCTTTGTTTTGGGGCCTCTAGTAGTCTACAGACAGAGTTCGGAAGGTCCAATCTTTGCTGATTCCATCATCTATGTTGAGTTGCGAAAAACTTTGGATAGGTATCCATACATCTGAACCGAATTCTTTCTGGTTAAAGAATCTCTTTCTAGTTGCTCTGAAACAATTAGGAGATTCCCTAGGTGGCGTAACATGCTATTGGGTGGTGGTCCCGGGGTCAAATCCATACGCTCTAAAGAGAAATATTATTGAATATCAAATCTCATCGATATCATCGATCTCATAAGTATCATACCTAAATCCCATCAATCGAATCACTTTTTCGGAAATTAACGAGACATCTAAGTCATACATGTAAAGGATCTATTCGTTTGTTAAGAAAAAGGAAAAACGTGAACGGGGACTGGATTGATGATAAAATTAGAATCCTGGGTTGCAAACAGTGATTCTATTGTGATGAAAAAAAGAGAATTCTTGGTTCAGTTCTCCACCTTACCGACAGAAAAAAGGATTGATCAAATTTTATTGAGTCTGACTCATAGTGATCATTTATCAAAGAATGACTCTGGTTATCAAATGATTGAACAACCGGGAGCAATTTACTTACGATACTTAGATGACATGCCTAAAAGTATCTAATGAATTATGGCTGCAATACATCCTCTTTAGCAGAAAGACGGATAATTCCTTGTCATTATCAGACAATCACTTATCCACAAATGCGTGTGGGGTAATAGTTTTCATTTCGTCTCATGGAAAACCCTTTTTCGCTCCGCTTAGGGGGGGGGGCCTTATCCCTCTCTAGGGGTATTTTAGTGATAGGTTCTATAGGAACTGGACGCTCTTATTTGGTCAAATACCTAGCGAAAAACTCCTATCTTCCTTTCATTACGGTATTTCTGAACAAGTTCCTGGATAACAAGTCTCAAGGTTTTGATGATATTGATATTGCTGATATTGACGAATATTGATGATGTGACGATATTTGCTGCAAATTGACCCCGCTATATGATGCATCCCCAGAGCCCCCGACATCCTTCCCGCTATGGAGCCGGCCCCACCCCCCCCTATGTAAATAGCATGATTGCGCTAACTATGGATATGTGCCTGAAGATGAAGACAAACTTTATATCACCCTCTCAATTCGAATTAGCAAAAGCAATGTCTCCTTGAATTAATATGGATTTCCAAACATTCATGATCTGGATGTGAATGAGGTCAAATTTACTTCTCCCTAGGTCTATTAGTGAACCTGCTCTCAGGGGTATGGAAACTAGAAAATATTCTTGTTATTGCTTCGATCATATTCCCCAAAAAGTGGATCCCGCTCTAATAGTCCGAATAAATTAAATACGTGCGTTAAGATACGAAAGGCTTCTTATCCACAAAACGAAAGCACTTTTTCACTCTTTCATATACTAAGGGGATTTCACTTGGAAAATGAAAATGTTCCATACTAATGGATTCGGGTCATAACCATAGTTCGAGTCCATAAGGAGTGATCCATTTTTTTTCATCGGGGTCCGGGTCAAGAGACCAAAGATCTTGAGTTGACGATCCGGGGGACAGAACACTCAAAAGATAAAGAAGTATCGTTAATTTCTTCATGCTCGTTCCAAGTTCGAAGTACCAATTGTACAAATAATAATCCACTTCGTTACATGATTTCTTTTTCATATAGATAGATATAGGATCTATGGGGCAATTACTTAAAAGTACATTTTGTGCTACAGCCCTTCCTATCTGATAGAAAAGGATCCCATGATCCTGGACCGATCTTACCTGGGATCGCAAATCCCAAAAATTTGGCGATGAGAAGCGGAATCTAATTGTATTAGTATCTATAATTGATTTCTTCTGTGTAATACTAATCGATAGGCCTCATTGGTAAGTGCTACAAGATCTCGTGCATTGGAACCCATGGTTATGGACCCGAATCCATTAGTATGGAACATTTTATTTTCCAAGTGAAATCCCCTAGTATATGAAAGAGTGAAAAAGTGCTTTCGTTGTTGTGGAATAAGAAGCCTTCGTATCGTAATGCTACGTTTTAATTTATTCGGAGCTATTAGTGCGGATCCCACTTTTTGGGATATATGTAGTCGAAATCAATAACAAGAATATTTTTAGTTTCTAATCCCTGGAGAGAGGTTTCACTAAAGACATAGGGAAGAAGTAATTTGACTCATTCACATCCAGGTCATGAATGTTGGAATCCATATTATGCAAGGAGACATTACTTTTGTTAATTCGAATTGAAGAGTGATATAAAGTTGGTCTTCATCTTGAGGCGTCATACCCATAGTTAGCGCATTCATGCTAGTTAGCAGTTCCGTCCTATTCAAGGATATCGTCACTAGCATCAAATATCGTCACTAGCATCAATTTCATCACTAGCATCAATAATCGTCAATATCATCAATATAATATCATCAAAACCCTTGAGACTTGTTATCCAGGAACTTGTTCAGAAAGAAATACGTAATGAAAGGAAGTATAGGAGTTTTTCGTAGTATTTGAACAATTAGAGCGATCAGTTCCTATAGAACCTATCACTAAATACCCCTAGCGAGGGATAAGGCCTTAAGCGGGCGCAAAAGGGTTTTCATTGGCATTCGGGAAATTGAAAATATTACCCACACGCAGTTTCCGTGATAAGTGATTGTCTGATAATGAGCAAGGAATATCCGTCTTCTTTTCTGTAAAGAGGATGTATTGAATATTATTCATTAGTTACTTTTATGAATGTCAAACTAAGAGTTCGTAAGTAAATTGCCTCCCGGTTTGTTCAATCATTTGTTTACCAGAGTCATTCTTTGATAATTGATCACTATGAGTCAGACTCAATAAAATTTTGATCTATCTTGTTTTCTGTCTTTTCGGTGGGAGAACTGAACCAAGAATTCTCTTTTTTCATCATCAATTGAATCAGGTTTTGAATCCCAGGATTCTATTTTATCTTCAATCCAGTCCCGTTCACGTTTTTTCTTTTTCTTATCATGAATAGATATCTCTTTACTGGATGACTTAGATGTCTCTATTTTCGAAAAAAGTGATTCGAGTGATAGGGCATTGGTATTGATACTTATGAGATCGATGATATCCGAGAGTTTTGCTATTCAAATATTTCTTATTAGAGCGTATTGATTTGAACCCGGGACCACCACCCAATAGCATGTTGCCACTAGGGAATCTCCTAATTGTTTCAGAGCAACTAGAAAAGATTCTACACTCCCTAAACCAACAAGAATTCCGGTTCAGATGTAGGATACTATCCCAGAAGTTTTCGCAATCCAATTCATAGATGTTGGAATCATCACAGATTTGACCTTCTTCGAACTCTGTCTGTATCACTAGAGGCCCGAAAACAAAGAGAATATGTGTACAATAACGAGATATGCAGCATCAAGAAGAAGAAAAGGATTGATAGAGGAACTCCCGACTATTTGTCAGGATGTGTCGATATCAAGGTGGGAATCATTATTTCGTGGACTCATTTCTTCGGACAGAGAGATTATGGAAAACACTATCGAAATCTCACTTATCAGATTTCCATTGTGGATGACAGAATTTTTTCTGAAGAATTCGCCATGATATATCTGATCCATGCATATATCATGAAAACAATGGATACAAATTTTTGAGCTGCTGCTTAGTCATCGGCCAATACGGTCTGAAAAAGTATCTAAAAATAAAAACTTTAGATATCTGTACCTGTCGAAGTAGGAACATAGGCAGATATGTTTGGAATAGGATTCCATTGAGAGAGTTGAATATAGCATATCTCGTTCTCGTTGAAGAAGATCTATACCATCTGCCTTTCTTCACGCATTTATTTAGACAAAGCTCCGTTTTTTCCCTCTTTTCGGATGGTAATATTTTTCAGAAACATGGAGTGTTGAACTCAAAACCCCATGTTTGAATTGAAATGAGAAGATTACTGATACAAGTTCTTCCCTTCTGAATCAGATAGATTCATATCTGAAATGAGGTTGACAATAAGTTCTTTCAAAATTTGACTATTTGTCCCTCTGTTAGAGTGTTCCATAATGTCGGGCGATAGAGTAAACTACGCTCTGCGAACGTGTGGATTGGATTATTGGAAAAATGGAAAGATCTTGTACAACGTTATACGTTTCGTCACCACTTTGTGAAACAGCCTTAGGTACTTAATATGTTAGATACACTTGGTGGGACTCGATTTGCTGAAATAGTATCTCTCCCCAAAAAGCATGTTATTTTTTTAACCGACGCCACAAGAAAAATATTTTGTTGCGAATGAACAAGATATTGAGGAATTGTCCATACGTCAAAATCATTAATTTTGATACGGGCCTTCTTCCATCATTAAAAAGGGGTAATCTTTTTGTTACATAGAAGCGAGAAGTGATGTGGATTAATCAAGAATCGAAGTTGATTTGCTTTATAAAAAGAAGATCGCAATGAATCCTTCTTGAATTGTTTCACGGGATTCAGCCAATTGTATATGGGATGTGGAATATCCATTGTGATAAATAGGAATCCGTGGTTTTTAAAGGATTTCTGCAATTAGTTTGTATGGAATGAGTCAATCTTCCACTTTGGTATTCTTATTGAACAAACACGGTGATATTGTTCCTCATTGATCAACTAATTTTGATTTTTGGCAAGTCCCATGGTATCATCCAATAAGAAGGGTTTTCAATTTTTTCAAATGAACGATTTGAAGACCTATGATTCTAAAACTGTGGTCATTCGGACCTTTCAAATTCATAGATGTAGATCGGACCTATGGAATGGGGATATTCCCGAAACTGTACAAACAAAAAAAGGAAGCTGAGTTAGACAAAAAAAAAGAAGCAACTGGACAAAAAGAAGGAAACGAAAGGGCTTAGCAAACTTTTTATTTGTCGATAAACCTCAGACCAATCTATCGAATATGGATTAATACGTACTCGATCGGACACTACTTGAAAACGGCTCTTTCTGCGCAGAAACGAAATTGTTCCGAATGTTCTGAAATTATTGCTCCCAGTGGTCCATTTGTATCTATATGCATCAGGATCGATTCATTATACTCTCGGTTCGAGAAAAACAAATAAGAGGATCGAACCATTCTTCTGCTTTTTTCAAATTCGATATATGTTGGATTGATGTATATTTCATTAGAGTTCTATGAGTCCAGAGTATTCCTTTCTATTTTGATCCCTTTGAATTCCATATTTCGAAGGTTGAGATCGGATCTATTCATTAAAAAGATCGATTCAATACATTTATTCTGTACTATGGGGCTATGTGGCTTAGAATCAAGATCTGGATCAATCTATATTGATTGATTGCCTCCATTATGTGTTGCTAGCAAATACCACTATTTTTGGTTTTGGCTCTTCCAAATTCATTCCCGCAGGAGATCCGGACCTTTTTTTTTTTCTGATTCTTCGATAAAATGATTAATTCTCTTCATAAAACACTAGAAAGTAAGAACCAATAAAGGATGTCGTTTTCCATTCATACTGGAGTTGAAATACCCATTCAGGAATTGTTTTGGATCCAATCATAGGAATCAATAGAAAAAGGCAAATCTCTTATGATACACCGATCCGGCTCGTTATTGATAGCGTTGAATAAATCTGAATTCTTGAAATCTCTCTTCTGATTCAAAATCGTGTGGTAAACCGCGTATCCTCCCCTGTTACGGTATGGAATACGATGAAATAAATCAAAAAAATGGTTTACCCCCCCCCCCCCCCCCCCCCCCCCCCCCCCCCCCCCCCCTCCCCCCCCGTGTTCCAGAATGGAAATCTTTTGGCAAATGTCCAATATCGGTTCATCTTTCGGAACCATACTCACATCCCGAATTGATGAAAAGAGAAGAATTGAGACGGTATTTTGTAAATACTGTAATTATCTTGAATAGATTAACATTTCTTTATTTTTCCGATCGCCTGAGAAAGAAAGATCTTGTTGTTTCTTCACAATTTCTGATCTCTAGTGGACCTCTCAGTAGGATTCGAACCCAGATGAAGTTCTGACCATCTGTCAGAGAAAAAAGAACGAACGGATCTTGTAGGATTCCCAAGAAATTCTTCGATTTCTTCCGGAAGCAGATGATTAATCATCTGCTTTTCGCGTTCCGTGAATAGCCGGGACATTGAGGAATATCCAGAAAGGCATTTCGGGAATCGGTTTGATTCTATCTCTGTTCCTTCCGTTTGAAGAAAGGAAGGATCCCAAAGAATCGATCTTTCTTTTAGTTGTTGAATCTCTCTTGATTGATCAATGTGTGATATTCCGAATCCTCATTACTAATGGAATCAAAATGATCTCTGGATTGATCAGAAGATCCTTTCAATTGGCTAGAATCCCTTACTTGAACGAAACTAAGTTCTGTGGAATCATCCCTATATTTACAAAAAAAACTCCAGATATTTGAGGATCTTTCTCTTTGAATAATATCTCAATTCCAGCGGACGGTTTCATTAGATATCTTCATCTAGAATTGCTTTTTTTCCGATTCCAGTCCCTCACCACCGCGAACCAGTTTGTTTCAGGGCATGCTACCACTTTTTAGTTATTGGGAGAACCCAAGTAACTTCTCTTTCGGATTCAGGAAAGTTAACTCTCATAGATCTTTTTCCTTTGGAAGATACAGAAGCGAAAACAATCAACCTTTGATATTAGTTGACCAACGGATTCTTCCAATGTATCATTTCTGGGTCCAATGGAATTCATAGGTATAGGAAGAAGCCCTATCAAATAGAGATTTTTTCTTTCGACCATATTTCGATTGTTAATACGATATATAAGGACCGCTACTCCAAAGAGTATTACACCCTCTGATCGTGAAATATCGATTGCTTGTTGCTTGTTGAACCCTGTGAATTGTGTGAAAGTAGGAAATCAAATTCGGGGAGTCAAAAAGTTTTATAAAACGTTCTTGGTGGAAAAAAATGTGAATGAAAGATCCCACTGAATTGAATTGGGTCCAGGAATCTAAGAAATAGTGAGAATTCTTGATCTCTCTCAATATCTCTCTCAATTCTAAAATCCAGGACTTGAATTCATGTCCTGTCATTAAATTCCTCCTGATTTATTAGAACTAAAAGAATTCCATTTAAGCATCTCATTGCTTTAGTTGAAAGATTCCATTTGAATTGGAATTTGGTCATTCACTATGACCCGCTAAGCATCCATGGCTGAATGGTTAAAGCACCCAACTCATAATTGGCGAATTCGTAGGTTCAATTCCTACTGGATGCACGCCAATGGGACCCTCCAATAAGTCTATTGGAATTAGCTCTGTATCAATGAAATCTCATCATCCATACATAACGAATTGATGTGGTATATTCATATCATACTATATGAACAGTAAGAATTAGTAGTCTTATTGAGACTAGAACTCATAGGGAATAAATCTATTTATGGATGGATAGGTACTGCAGTTTTACAGACAAAAGTTTCGGTTATTGGGGAAAAAATCAATATACTTTCTAATTCGAAATCAGGATCAACTAGGACAGAATATAATGCATTGGGTCTCGAACTCTTCTTTGGTGGTCATGTAATCGCGATCGGAATACGTACTTGCGCATTCGGGGAAAGGCTAGAAGAATGGGAACCATTATGGGACAGAAATGCATACAGACGTATGATAATTACGCTTCAAAGGGTTATTCCTATTCCACCTCTTAGAAGGAAAAGAACTTAAATCAAAATACTTTAATAGCATGGCGCATAAAATTTTACAAAAACTTCTACCCCGGAGCACACGCAATGAAACCGTTAGACGTCAAGTGAATCCATCCCGAAATAATTTGATCTATGGACAGCATCATTGTGGTAAAGGTCGTAATGCCCGAGGAATCATTACCGCAGGGCATAGCGTGGGAGTGGTCATAAGGCGTCTTTACCGTTAAAATAGATTGTCGACGGAATGAAAAGACTTATATGGTGAGAATCGTAATACCATAGAATACGACCCCATATCGAAATGCAGACATTTGTCTCATAACTATAGGGTGGTGAGAAGAGATATATGTTACATCCCAGGGGGGCTTATAATTGGAGATACCATTGTTTCTTGGTAAAGAAGTCCTATAATAATGGGAAATGCCCTACCTTTGGTGCGGTTTTTGAAAACTATTGATTTACGTAAATGGAAGTAGTTAACCAATTAGGTTTACGACGAAAAACCTAGAATCGATCACTGATCATTTTGAGTACCTCTACAGGATAGACCTCAACAGAAAAACGGCAAGAGTAACGGCAGCAAGTGATTGAGTTCAGTACGTTCTCATATAAATTATTGACTCTAGAGATATAGTATATGGAGAAGACAAAAATTGTTTCAAGCAACGACAGACCGAAGCGGCCCCTTTTTCAAAGAGAAGAGGACGGATATTTTCACATTTCATTTGATGGCAGAGTTCGAATTGAAAGTCAAGCAGTGGTATTTCTAAAGAATTTTTCCCGGGGCGGAAAAATAGAGATGTCTTCCTACGTTACCATTTATTGTGGAAGTTCACGTAATTTTCATGAGTCATTGGTCCTGAATGCTACATGAAGAACATAAGCAGATGATGGAACCGGGGAAGACCTAGGATGTAGAAGATCAGAGACATGAGTTGATTCGGCAGTTTTGATTACCGTATATATCACCATGTGTACGTCTATACCAGATATATACGATCCTTCTGTTAGATATCACATCTACATCCAGAAAGCCGTATGCTTGGGGAAGAAGCTTTTTACAGTTTGGAAGGGGTTTTGATTGATAAAAAGAAGAATCTAACTTCTAACGATATGCCTTAGGCACGGCCATACTTAACATCAGAAATCACACTTGGAAAGGGTGGACAATTAGCTAGAGCAGCGGGTGCCTGTTGCGGAAATTGATTGCAAAAGAAGGGACTCGGCCACATTAAAATACCTTCTGGGGAGGTCCGTTTGATATCCATAAAATGCTCAGCAAGGTCCGGGACAAGTGGGGGGGAATGTTGGGCGTGACCAGAAAAGTTTGGGTTAGAGCGATCTAAAGGTTATGGCTCGGTATGCGCCCTGTAGTAAGAGGAGTAGTTATGAACCCTGTAGACCATCCATATGGGGGTTGGTGAAGGAAGGCCCCAATTGGTAGAAAAAAACCCACAACCCTTGGGGTTATCTGCACTTGGAAAGAACTAGAAAAAGGAATAAATATAGTGATAAGTTGATTCTTCGTCGCCGTAGGAAATAGGAGAGAAAATAGAATTTTTCTTCCATCGTCTTTACAAAAAAAAATAGAGGTACGCTTGTTGACACGTTAACCTAACAAAAAAATCCATTGTAGCGAATAATTTATTAAAAAAAATAAAATAAGCTTAACACAAAAGAAGAAAAAGAAATAATAAATAACCTGGTCCCGGGCATATACCATATATACCCATAATGGTTTGGCCATACTTTTGCAATCCTAATGGAAAGGAACATTTACTATTTATATACACGGATCGTTTGGTTAGGACACAAAATTGGGAGAATTCGCACCTACTTTAAATTTCCATGAAGGGGACATGCAAAAAAAGCGATTATTAGCAGGTCTTCGTCGTTAAATTTGTTTAATATATTAATTAAATAAATATTATTTAATCAAATTAAATTATAATATTATATATAGATAATTTACATTATTAGTGTAGGAATTGATAGTAGGAGGCGAACTTTATGGAAAACAGAAAGGTAATACGCTTTAGCGTCCACAAGATTATGTTCTGTCACAAAGCGCGAGAGTAATTGTATCAAATTCGTGGGCGTTCCTACGAAAAGAAACACTTATTGATATTAGAACTCATGCCTTATAGAGCTCGTTATCCTTTTCAAATTAGTTTATTCTTGCAGCAGCAAATGCTAGTTTTCAATATGGGTTCGAATGAAGCAAATTTAGTCATAGTTAAAGCCGAGCAAATGAAGGTACTATCGTGAAGTGATTGAAATACCTCCGAGCTCGAGGGCGTAGTTTTGCCATACACAAAACCTTACCCTGCCATATACTATGTATGAAAGATATATCCTTAGAGTGGTATATAGATACCGACTCTATTACGTGGTCACAAAAAAAACAAAATGGAAAAAAAAAGATACAACTAATGTCGTATTCTGATATGTATTGTATAGTTAATGGGGAACATGGGACATAAAATAAATCCAATTGGTTTTCAGACTTGCGGGTCAACCAAGGTCATCATTCCTTTGGTTCGCACAAACCAAAATTTATTCTGAGGGTCTGCAAGAAGATCAAAAAATAAGAAATTATATCAAGAATTATGTACAAAAAAATATGAAAACATCCTCTGGCGTTGAGGGAATTGCGCGTATAGAGATTCAAAAAAGAATCGACCTGATCCAAATCATAATCTATATGGGATTTCCAAAAATATTAATTGAAAGTCGACCCCGAGGAATCGAAGAATTACAGATGAATTTACAAAAAGAATTTAATTCTGTAAATAGAAAACTTAACATTGCTATCACACGAATCGAAAAGCCTTAGGAAACCCTAATATTCTTGCGAATTGTATAGCCGGCCAATAAAAAATAGAGTTTCTTTTCGCAATGCAATGTAAAAGGCTATGAATTAAAACTGAACAAGCAGATACAAAAGGAATTCAAGTGCAAAATTGCAGGATCGTATTGACGGAACGAAATTGCGCGTGTTTGAATGGATCAGAGAGGGTAGGGTTCCCACTAACAAACCATTCGAGCTAAAATTGATTATCTGTTCCTTACGTTCGAACAAATCTATGGGGTATTAGGTCATCAAAATTTGGATATTTATAGAGGGGAATAATAAAATAAACCTTTATTTCCACTTTGCATTCTATCGGCGATGGAACAAAAGACGAATTTCTTTTCTTATTTTTATTTTTCTTCATAAAAAAATGAACAAACAATTATAATTCTATAGGGTTAATAAAAAATTTAATTAATCTTTGATAAAAATTGCTATGCTTTGTCGTGTGGACTCGTTGGTTTTTTGAGGGTTAGTAACCAGCCCATAGTATAAACAAATAAACTATTCGATAGTATAACCAACTCATCCCTTGTATTATCCGGATCCCAAAGTACCAGTCATGATATGATATATTGTTAATATTTGTTTGTAGCAACTGAAATACTTTTATCATTAAAATCTGTGTCAATTCAATAGGAAATAAAAAAGAAAAGAAAGGGTATGGAAAAATGGAAGGATGAAAGAAAAGAAATAAAAAGAATATTGAATGATATAAAAATTCAATATGTAAGGTCTATGAGTCAATCTCATAAAAAATTGTGTAATAAAGCATCAATAAGGACTTCATCATTAACAGGAATCTGACTCATCGAACAAAAATAAGGCTTCGAGCCAATAAGACTAAGATAATTGATCTCCAGAACTTAATGCTCATGTAGACTTTTCAGACCTAACCATTAAGTAAGAAGGATGGGAAACGATGGACCTTCTGTGAACCTCAAAAAGATTCTAGTGGTAATGAATTTCGAATGATTCATTGATCGGGGGATGCGGAACGACCAAGAAACCAATTAATCTATTCGGAAAAGTGCATAACTAATGATAGAAACTGAAAATAGAAATTTGAATGGGTAAATATTCGACCGCGAAAAACTTTATTTTCTTGGATGTAAATTAGGGTCAATCCAATACGAATAAGAGTTAAACTCAAAATGAAACGATCCTTTAACTATTTCTAAATCTACAATTCTAAAATGATAAATATAATGAAAAAATAGTATTTAATATATTTAGTTTCTATTATCTATACGATAAAAAACAAGATATACTAATTAATAATGGATTTGATCTATGATTAATAGAAATCCATAGGTCAGCAGATTACTTATTAAAAATACATGTCTATCGAAATTATATTATCATCTGAATTGATTTCTAAATCTTTAATTTGAATTATCTTTTATTCGCGTAGGGCTGCGATGAGTAAGAAACTCTCACGGTCAGTTCTGTAGCTAGAGATGAATTCAAAACAAACCATAACTTTAACCCCAAAAGAACCAGATTCGTAAACAACATAGAGGAAGAATGAAGGGAATATCTTATCGAGGCTAATTAACTATTTGTTTTGGTAAAATTCGCTCTTCAGGCACTTGAACCCGCTTGGGATGATCACATCTAGGCAAATAGAAGCAAGGTCGACGAGGCAATGACACGAATTGAAGTCGCGGTGGGAAAAATATGGGTTCGTAATTTCCGATAAACAAGTTACAGTAAGACCCGCAGAAGCACGTATGGGTGCAGGTAAAGGCCCTCCCGAATATTTGGTAGCTGTTGTTAAGCATGGTCGAATTCTTTATGAAATGGGATGGAGTAACAGAAATATTGCCCGAAGGATATTTCAATAGCAGCGTCCAAAATGCCTATACGAGCTCAATTTATCATTTCGGGCTAAAAAAGAAATAGGCCTTAATTAAAAATAGCAGATGCAGGTTTCTTTTTTTGGACAAATAATATTTCTTTTTTTCTTTGACCCTTGTATTGTAAAAACAGATAAAAAAAAAATGATTATGATTCAACCTCAGACCATTTGTATGTAGCAGATAACAGCGGGCTCGAGAATTGATTGTGTATTCGATTCATTGGAGCTAGCATTCGTTTCGATATGTCATATTGGTGGACGTTATTGTTCGCTCGTGATAAAGACGCAGTTCCAAACATGCCTCTACAAAGATCAGAAGTGGTCAGAGCTGTAATTGTACGTACTCGTAAAGAACTTAAACGTGACAACGGTATGATAATACGATATGATGACAATGCTGCAGTTGTGATTGATCAAGAAGGAAATCCAAAAGGAACTCGAGTTTTTGGTGCGATTGCCCGAGAATTGAGACAGTTCAATTTTTAAAATAGTTTCATTAGATCCGATCGGTATTATAAATGAGACCACGATAATGGTTATAGTAGGGTATTTAAAAGAAATAGATTAAGATTCATTTAGTAGATTTTGTCTCACGTATATACCTTTCAAAATTCATATTCATAAACAAATACGAAAAAAAAAAAAAAGAAAATACAGTGATTATTGCAAATTTGGAGGCACCATATAATTTTAAATTAATCATGGGTAGTGATATATTTGCTGACATAAATAACCTCTATACGGGAATGCCGATTATGATATTGAAAAAGGTTGGTTCGAGTAGCATCTACTAATATCAGCGAAAGTAATTGTGAAAATACTTTTACGAGGAGGGTTTTTATCGAAAACGTGAGAAAACATCGAGGAAAACAACAATATATTTTTTGGTTTTAACCCTCGAACATAGAGGGGAATAGAAAAGGTTATAGAAATCTTTTAAATTTTAAACGGATCAGTCGGCCGGAGTCTACGAATCTATTCTAACTATCAAGAATTCCTAGAATTTTTAGGTGGGATGGTTGTTGTAATTTCTTTCTACATCTCGGGGAATAATGGACAGACCGAGAGGATCGACTAGAAAGAATAGGGGAGAAATTTTGTGTTATATATGGTAATCTTTCTAATATCCAAATTGAATATGAAACTTCTTATTTGTGAAAAACAAAAGAGAAGTGGGTTGTCTAATAGGGTTCTTCCTCCACTAGTTAATACTTCAAGGGGGTTTTGCCTGGAATGAAAGAACAAAAATGGATTCATGAAGGTTTAATTACTGAATCGCTTCCCAACGGTATGTTCCGGGTTCGTTTAGATAATGAAGATATGATTCTAGGTTATGTTTCAGGAAAGATCCGACGTAGTTTTATACGGATACTGCCAGGCGATAGTAGTCAACAATTGAATAATAGGGTCGAGTATGATTCAACCAGAGGTCGTTTAATTTATCGACTCCGCAACAAAGATTCGAAAGATTAGGTGTTTCCTATTTATTTCGTGGAATACCATTAAAAATTGAAAATTTCAAGAAAACTTATTTCTTCAAGACGTAGATTCAAAATTAAAGTAAGGAGTGGCAAATATGAAAATAAGAGCTTCCGTTCGTAAAATTTGTGAAAAGTGTCGACTAATACGTCGTAGGGGACGAATTATCGTAATTTGTTCTAACCCAAGACATAAACAAAGACAAGGATAATAAGAGACCTGATATACAAATAGGAGGAATCTGTTTCTTGACATGAAAATGGTATATCCATTATATCTTGATCTCAAAATTTATGGAGAGAAAAATATGCACAGCTATACCGAAAAAGGGTTCACGTGGAACGTATTGGTTCACCCCGTAAAAGGGGGGGGGGGGGGGGGAGTACCACTTAAAATACCAAAGGGGTTAGTTCATATTCAAGCATGTTTCACTAATTCCATTGTGACCTGTTACAGCATGTCGGGGGGGGTGGTTTCTTGGTCCTCTGCCAGGTACTTGTGGTTCCGAGGTACAAGAAGAGGGACGCCATTTGCTGCTCAAACCGCAGCGGCAAATGCTATTCGTGCAGTAGTAGATCAAGGTATGCAACGAGCAGAAGTCATGATTAAAGGTCCCGGTCTCGGAAGAGACGCAGCATTACGAGCTATTCGCAGAAGTGGTATACTATTAACTTTCGTACGGGATGTAACTCCTATTGCCACATCAATGGCTGTAGACCCCCCGAAAAAAAGACGTGTATAGAAAAAAAAATGGAGATATTTTCACTAGCAAGAGAAACAAGAGAAAAATTGCTTCATTGATTGATTCAAATAAAATAATATTATTATGGTTCGAGCGAAAATGAACAGTATCTAATCGGCCACTCAGTGGAAGGTGTGTTGAATTCTAGCAGCAGACACCCGGTAAGCGTCTTTTTTATGGGCGCTTTATTCTGTTTCCGCTTATGAAAAGGTCAAGCAGGACACAATAGGCATTGCGATGGAAGTGCTTTGCTTGGAGAAATCGAAGGGAAACATGTATCACACGCGCAAAATTGGAGGAAAATATCACACGTATATTCTACCATAATGGGAATTAAGAATCGGTACATGAATTTTAATGAATTAAAGAATGTATGAGAAGTTAATTTATGGAACTTGTGAGGCGATCTTTTTGTGTTCAGGGGCCCCTGGTGGATATGTGAATGCTCAAGATATCATTACTTACGTCCTTATGTAGAAATCGTCGATAAACACAAATATAGCTACCTTGACAGAAACCTCATTGAGTTGCGTTATTGGATTACAAATAAGAGAAGAATCGCGGATTATTATTAAAAGAGCCAAATACCTTTCAAGATGGAAGTTATTCCTATAGATCCTGTATTCATTGCCTGTTCGATTCGAAATGCGCTTACTCATAGTATTAATTCTTATGAAAATGGTAAACAAAGAGATCCTATTTCTCGAAATATGGACAAATGAAGTTTAAATCTAAGATAGCACTTCACGAAGCCTCCCGGAATTTGATTTATTTATTGATTCCCTTTTTACATACCCAAAGAAGAAAATTTTAAATTTAGAGGACAATAACCCATGATCCTTCTACCCCCTTTTAACCTTTTATGATAAAGTGGCTACAACTCTAAAAAAAAAATGAAAAAATAAATGGCTGTTGAAATCGATTTTTATTGACCAATCAGAATAGCCTCCCAGGTCTTTTAATTGCTCCCAAAAGATTCCAATATATATAACATGTTTGGACCTTTTGAATAACAGCCAGAGATCTTATGGAAAATGGAGCATTTTTCACATAGAAGATGTAAACAAATTTTAGGATTCTAGAAAAAAAATTTCGTAATCGATTTACCGAAAATAAGTTTTTAATTCATGGATTTTTTCATTTCTTTTTTTTTCGAAAAAGGCCCAAAAACATAAGTTTTGAATTGTTAGGACAATTTAGATATTAGGAATCGGCATAGATTCATATTAATTGGACATAATTTAAATTGATTGATGTAATCTAGGGAGAATTCTCTTGTGAAGCGACTGCTCCTAGTATACATACGTCATGATATTTTATTTTCACATTGAATCAATTTAAAAAAAGACCTAAAGTTAGGGATTTATCAATAGGTTAATGTTCGCACCAAATACCCAACCAAGGGCCACTGCGGTACCAATCAAAAATACGGTTGTCGCCTTACTGACGACGAAATGGTTTTGGAATTTATTAAACATTCTCTAAAAAGGTTCCGTTAATAATCCGCGGGTACCTGAAACATTTTAAAGAAACCCAATCATTTGTTTAGGTACTGTACGAAGTATTTGAAATACGGTAGGAAATACCATTCAGGTAGATTTTCCAAAGGAGTTGCAAATGGATCGCCGGTCACCAATTCTTTGATGGTTCTAGAGAACCGCTTAAGCCTACTGACATGCAATAGTACCTAGAATTACTACCGGAAAAAATATATAAAGATCGTTGGGCCATGCGGGCTCCCACTGTAATAATTATGACCATCCTTTAGCAATTTAGCCCTTTAATACAGGATCATTCAAGTCTGGTTTTTTTTGTTATTGGGACTAGGTGGAATCTTATAGATCCATCCCCCCGAGGAACCGGACATGATAATTTTTCATCAATCCGGCTCGAGCAAGATTAAAAAGAACACAAATGAACCCATATAAAATTTATGTCATCTAGACCCCGCTTATAAATCAATAAAAATTTGTACAGGGATTCTTTTTTCTGGAGTTGAAACTATC